>CM072861.1:25147500-25445000 GCA_036937835.1 Pampus argenteus | reverse complement strand
TGAGTTTGATGTTTTTGGTTTATAACCAGGTAGCTGCAACGATAACTCAATTATTCAAACATATGATAAAAAATGTTTACATGTGACAGCTGTAGAAATGTCCTGAACGTTATTCGTTTAGCTGGAAATGACTTTTCCCAGAATTTACACAAAAATGGAGACAGTTTGATGTTTGTGCAGCTTGTGTACATACTATAGAGGGGGTTGTGTGTAAGATCTGACCTGTTTATTCAGAAATCACTCTTCAAAAACGGCTCTGCAGCTGCAGGAAATGGACAAATTAAGCATAAAAGCATTTTGACGAAGCAGGTTATAAAACACACATTTACATACTGAGTGTTTTAAGTAAATGTAACATGCAGCTGTGATTTAAGCGTATCTGGTCCTGAACCTTGTTTGATTCTGTGTTGTAAAAGATGTTTCAATGCAGCAAATCTCTATATATCCGCTCCAAAGGGTCACCGGATAAATCTGAGGGGTCGTGAGATGATTGATGGGAGAGAAAAGTTCTGATACACAAATCTGTTTTCAGCTTTTGGCTGAAAAAAATAGACTCTGCTGGTTTGTAAAGCTGCGAGATATAATGGAAGCTGCTGGTTTAATCCTTATGTGTTGTATATATATGCAGATATAGTGTACAGGACCCTGAACTACAGATTACCCCCCCACACACAGACACACACACAGACACACACACACACACACACACACACACACACACACACAGACACACACAGACACACACACACACACAGACACACACACACACACACACACACACAGACACACACACACACACAGACACACACAGACAGACACACACTCTCTCTGTAGTAACAGTGCTGATGAGTGTTCAGTTTGAGGCAAAGTGCTGACATTGTGATATGCTGAGTAAGATGTGTGTGTGTCTGTGGTTGTGTGTGTGTATCAGGAGGAACACATGTGACCCACTGCCTTCAGCATGTGACTCTGTGTGTGATTTTATGTATTTGGACATGACCTTTGACCCCTTGTTCTCGCTTCTTTTTGAGGACACACAGTCTTTGTGTTGCAGCTCACAGAGCTGACTTGTATTTGTCATTAGTGATGAAACAAACAGTTTGTTTGTGTGATATCTGCTCACAATTATTCACATTAATGATCAATCAAATCAACAATGTGTTTAAAATGTTTTCATTTCAAGCAGCTCAATAGTCCAAAATGTTACAGGGTCAAAATCAATAAATAGAAACTAGTCAGACGTGAGATGTTATTACATGTTCCCATGTTTGTTTGTTTGTTTGTTTGTTTGTTTTTCATGTACACCTAATGAGATCATTAGGTGATCTAAAGTTTGGCAACTACAGAGAGGAAAGAAACGTGCAAAGTAAAGACAGATGAGTAGAAAATCAAAACTCAGCAAAAAAACGACGAAACAGAAACAAGATGAGAATGTAAAACATAAACTGGCTGATTATGTAGATATTAAAGGAAGAGGATGAAGATGAGGAGGTAGAGGAGGATGAAGAGGAGGATAAGGAGGAGGAGGTAGAGGAGGAAGGGAGAGGAGGAGGTAGAGGAGGATGAAGATGAGGAGGTAGAGGAGGATGATTATGACGTAGAGGATTTAGATGAAGATGAATAGGATGAGGTAGAAGATGAGGATGAAGCGGAGGATGTAGAGTAGGAGGTAGATGAGGATGGAGAGGAGGAGGTAGCATAAGATGAAGAGTATGAGGTATATGAGGATAAGGAGGAGGATGTAGATGAGGATGAAGATGATGAGGTAGAGTATGAGGTAGATGTGGATGAAGAGGAGGAGGTAGAGTATGAGGTAGATGACGATGAAGATGAGGGTGTAGACGAGGATAAGGAGAATGATGGAGAGGAGGATGAAGAGGAGGATGTAAAGGGGGAGGTAGAGGAGGAGGTGACGGGGAGTCTGTACTAAATCAGATCAGCTTCCTCACACAGAGAGAACCATCTGTCTACCAGAACCACAGCGAGTGAGTGAGTGTGTGTGTGTTTGTGTGTGTGTGTGTTTGTGTGTGTGTGTGTGTGTGTGTGTGTGATTCACTTTCATTAGATTACTTGTTTAAATCTCTCTCTGCCTCTCTGTGAGTTTCAGGTATCGCTGTTTTCTCTCAGGCGACCATCTGCCACACTGCAGTGTGTTTGTGTGTGTGTGTGTGTGTGTGTGTGTGTGTGTGTGTTGATGCTGCAGGATTGAATATATCATCCAGATGATGTTGAATGTTTTAATGCAGATTATTTATGTATTGTTTATGTAAAGATTCAGAATCTCTGAATATGTATATGTACCAGGCGTCACCTCCTTCACTGTTAAGTGTTTGTGCACTGAAGGCTTCACGTTTCCACATCACACCTGTGTAATTTGCATACTGGACCGTGATTGGCTCCTAGTGATGTCACAAATCCTGCAGTACGTCCAGGTGTTTGAGACCTCACAGACAGATGAATATGAACACAAACTACAGTGATGTCATTTATATGCAGATGCCACACAGATATATCTTCCCATAGCTGCTCTGTCGCAATGATCTCAGTCGGCCAACATGTTTTTAAATTAAATAAATCTAAATCTGACGTTTTAATATTCAGAGCTCACACGTCACATGTTTTTATGAATGACTTTGGACACTGTTGGCGAATGTTAAATCAGTTTCAGGACGTCTCGGTGAAAACAGTTCAGTCTTGCTTTTTCCATTTTAAAACAATCACCAATAAAACCTGCTCCCAGCCACTCTCACACTACAAACATGAAATACTCAACAGTTTGCTTTTCAACCCACGCACAGTTGTTGTTGGTGTTAAGGTCACACATTTTGTCATGCAGTCTGGAACCCGTTTATTTCTGATTTCTGAGGGACATTAATAACGGGCGCAAACCGAAATCCTTCTGGACACCAGGGGATAGATCTACAACCAATCAGAGCAGCAAAATGTGTGAAGTAGCGCCGAGTGATGGAAAAGTGAAGACAGACTACAGCGTGCAGAGATGGAGCTGTGATGGAGTAAATCCTGACCATAGTACAGCAAAGTACAGCAAGTTGTTTGTTCTTCTTTTAGTCCGTCCAGTTGGTTTAATACTGATGTGATTCATCGCTGTCCTGCATCAGCAGCAACCGTCCTGGTTGTTTAGAAAATGCCTCAATGGCGCTCAGATCCTCCCATATTAGATAAGCGGTTGTGATTGGTCCAACCTGGGCCAACTGGAAATCTGCCAGAGAAAATAAAACATGAGCTCACAGAGTGATCTGGTTCTCAGGCTCGTAGCAAACATGAAGTGACCTTAAAACTAAAACCAGTGTGTGTTGCTGGATGACAGCTTGTTCTGTGTGTGCAGAAATAGTTGAAAATGTCTTTGAATGCTGTAACTAAACAGCTTCAGATCAAATCCCGCCCACAAACCGTTGGCCACATTAATCTGACAACATGGAAACAGACTAACAGGGTGAAGCTGTTGATAATATGCTGTGATGAAAAGGTGTGTGTGTGTGTGCGTGTGTGCGTGTGTGTGTGTGTGTGTGCGTGTGTGTGTGTGTGTGATGTATATCAGTGTCTGTAGAGCTGCTCATTCATGTGAGCTGAGCTGTACCATCGCTGGCATCCATCCATGAACACACACACACACACTGAGGGTATAATGTTACTCAGTATGTTCAACATGTGTCTTTACAGCTGTGTGTGTGTGTGTGTGTGTGTGTGTGTGTGTGTCTGTGTGTGTGTGTGTGTGTGTGTGTTTGTTGTTGGGCTACATGGATTATTTACTGTATGAGATGAGATTTGTTTTATCATAACTGAAAATCTCGTTTCATTTTACGTTTATAAAAATGAGCTCAACGTTTCGTTCTCTTCTGCCGTTCGGCTGCTGAACATCGTTTCTCTCTGTTTTCTCTCCACTGTTCTGTTGACATTTTATTCACCATTACACAACATCACTTATTTGTATTTGTCTTGTTTTATTGACACTAAAGGGGGAAACTATCAAAGACAGACCTCCAACATCCCAGAGACTGGAGGCACATGAATAAAAACCAACATTCAGATTATTGATATCAATAACAGTACTATATTTTCACTTCATTTTATAAGTCTCATAAATGTGTGTAAACGTGTCTGAACTAAAGTAAAACTAGATGTTCAAGTTTGTGAAGATGGTTTCTTATTGGTAAAGTTTATTGATTTATTTGTTTATTTACTTGTTTTTGACAGGGACATTAATATATCAGTGTTTTCATTTTCCACTGTTGCTGGTTGACTGAAGCTAATTTAACCTGTGAGTGAGTCTGACTGCTAACGCTAACCCTTTGTGTGAAATCTTTCTGTTTTCAGACCTTCACTGAAGCCAACAAACACACTCAGCAGCATTTTAGGATTTTGCTAAAAAGTTCCCCTGTGTTTACTGTCAGTGTGGTTGAAGACACCATTGTCTGGGGCATTTCTGAGCTTTCCCACTGACCCTGAATGCACCTTTGTCCTCTCCTCCTCCCCACATGCCTCCTGTTTGTTACTATGGCAGCAGGGCCAAAGAGGCGGAGCAACAGTTATTATTACTTAATGATGTCACCTCTGTAGGAGCTGCTGGTGCTGATGGGGATCATGGGAAATGTGTGTGTGTGTGGGGGGGTGGGGGGGGGGGGGGGGTCTTCTGCTCTGGCATGTGAGGGTCATATTATGAGCTCCATTTTCTCTATTTATAGACCACAGATCTGAGACCCTAAAGGACACACAGCCTCAATAAACTGTCACAAACAACCGAATCTCTGGAATGAAGGAAAAGCTTCTCCTTTTTTAAAAATATGATCACATAAAAAAACAACAGAAAAACACAAACAGAGTATAGAGTCGTAGCAGCCTGTTATGTTCAAAGCTGCAGGTTCATGAAGCTGCAGACTGACTGAAGATGGTCACTGCATGTTTCCAACATTCCTGTTCCAAAATAAATTATACTAAATCATATTTACTAGCGATTAAACAGAATTGTAAATTAATATGGTTCATAAACCACGACGTAACCATGTCAAACAAGAGCTTGAGCAACTCATCACCGATGACTCGGCGACAGCGAAGCCGCCACGCTGGTTGTCTGAACGCAGCATCGAGATGCACCGATCCAACTTTATTCATTAAATGAGTTATAACACTGCTGCACACTCGAATACAGTAAGTCTAAAACCGACTATATGTGAAGATAAAAGACTAAATTACTAAAATGTAAATCAAACTAAAGGTGAAGTAAAGAGGTGAAAGCTGCACTGATCCGGTGTCTTCAGGTCTGATCTGTGTTCAGACTGGATGCTGCTGGACTCTCAGTGATTGGTTGATTATCTCTGACTTTGTTTGCTCTGTCAGAGTGAATCATCTGATCAAGATGAAGATTTTATCTTCAGTGTAATTAGCACATGTTGACTCACAGCCCCGCCCGCCTTCCCATGAATGTAATCTGATTTATTTGAGTTTAATGTGAGGGGAGTCACGTTATGAATACAGACTTTATTCTCTTATGACCCGACAACAGAAATATGTTTGTTTTCTTGGATTTTCTGCAGATGGCCGGTGGCATAAACTAATCCTCTTTTTTGACGCACTTTAACAGCTGCTGAGCATGTTTCATTTTCATTTTCACCGTGGACATGAAAAAGATATGATGCTAACATTGTTCGAGTCTGTTAGTTAAAAAGGTCAGAATCAAGGATGTATGTTTGAAAACGCCCACAACTGGTTCCAAACTCATTTAACAGCTTTTGTAAATTATGGTGAGTTCAAATACCTGTAATGTTTCAGATGGTGTTCCACAGGGCTCAATACTTGGTCTACTCTATTATTTTAATTATATGACAATATCCATTCATATCTGTAACTGCTCATATTGGCAGCCGCCAATGATCCAAATAGTTTATAATATTACAGATTGGAAGAGTGAGATTACAGGATGGATAGGATCAGGAATGAGTACATCAGAGGGACAGCACATGTTAGAGGGTTTGGAGATAAAGTCAGAGAGGCCAGACTGAGATGGTTCAGACATGTCCAGAGGAGAGATAGTGAATATATTGGTAGAAGGATGCTGAGTTTTGAACTGCCAGGCAGGAGGTCTAGAGGAAGACCAAAGAGGAGATACATGGATGTAGTGAAAGAGGACATGAAGGTAGCTGGTGTGAGAGAAGAGGATACAGAAGACAGGGTTAGATGGAGACAACTGATTCACTGTGGAGACACCTGAAGGGAAAAGAAGAAGAAGGAGGAGGACATCCTCCTTCTTCTTCTTTTGACATATCTTTCAAAACAAGAGTAGAATTTCCACACAGACTTTATTTACAGCAAATGCTTTTTTATCCAAAGCACCGTAACACCGTAGACAGACAGATAGACAGACAGACAGATGGACAGACAGACAGATGGACAGAGAGACATACAGATGGACAGACAGACAGATGAACAGAGAGACAGACAGATGGACAGAGAGACGGACAGACGGACGGACAGACAGAGAGACAGATGAACAGAGAGACAGACAGATGGACAGACAGACAGACAGATGAACAGAGAGACTGACGGACGGACAGACAGACAGACGGACAGAGAGACAGACAGATGGACAGAGAGACAGATGGACAGAGAGACGGACAGACAGACAGAGAGACAGATGGACAGAGAGACAGACAGATGGACAGACAGACAGATGAACAGAGAGACGGACGGACGGACGGACAGACAGACAGAGAGACAGATGGACAGAGAGACAGACAGACAGAGAGACAGACAGACAGACAGACAGACAGATGAACAGAGAGACGGACGGACAGACAGACAGAGAGACAGATGGACAGAGAGACAGACAGATGGACAGACAGACAGATGGACAGATGGACAGAGAGACGGACGGACGGACAGACAGACAGAGAGACAGATGGACAGAGAGACAGACAGATGGACAGACAGACAGACAGACAGATGGACAGAGAGACGGACGGACGGACAGACAGACAGAGAGACAGATGGACAGAGAGACAGACAGATGGACAAAGAGACGGACGGACGGACAGACAGACAGAGAGACAGATGGACAGAGAGACAGACAGATGGACAGACAGACAGATGAACAGAGAGAAGCGTTTTTCCAATATTGCAAAGAAATTGATTCACTTTGTGTTTCTCTGTTTTGACCAGATGACATCAGTGAGCAGACAACAAAAACAAGTAACAGAAAGCACGTCACACCCATAATAGCATCTTTACACTGGCTTCCTGTCTCTTTTAAAATCAATTTTGAACTTCTATTTCTGGTTTACAGGCTCCATATCTTGTCGATTGTCTCTCCATCTGCAGTCTTACCTGCTGCCTTCAGCCAGCAAACACTACAGCACTCAACGCACTAACAGTTGAGACAAAGAGATGCAGGCATTATATATGCACCATACATCTAGAAATCCCTCTAAGAAACATCTGAACATCTAGTTGAATCATTGCTTATTGAATCTGAACTTTTCTTTTAATCTTATTTGAACATTAATTCCTATTTTTCTTCGTTTACTCGTTTTTGTTTTTAAATATTTATTTATTCATTTACTTTTATTGTAAATTAATGTAAAGCACTTTGAGCTGCATTGTGTTATAAAACTGAGCTCTAGTTTGTTGTCTTTGTGAGGAAATAAAAGGAACAAAGCTGGAAAATGTTATAATGAGAGAGGATGATGGTGAATGTGGGGAAAGAAATTGATAGAAATGATTTGAGACACTTTCTGATGTTGAGAGCTTTAATCCGTCTGGACCTGTGTGGTTACAGGATACGGAGGCCCAGACGCCGCCGCCTCCCCCTCCTCCCGTCTGGGAGGTGGAGGTGAGCGGAGTCAGGTAGCAGCTTGTGAATGAGAGGGTTTGTGGAAAAAGGCTTGAGCCGCCTGTGACACAAAGAGGGCATTTAGAGAGCGAGGGGCCACATCTGGAGGGAAACCAGAATACCAACCAATTAACCACAACACGTTATCCTGACTGTTTCTCTGCTTCACGCTGCAACTTTAAACTCGATGTTATTTATGGTCGACTTGTTTCAGTTTCAGGTTTTGTGTATATTTAAACTTCCTGTAGATTTCTTCATCTTTTCTGATCCATTATATCAGCAGTCTCCACTCTACGTTATATGAGGTCACAGGTCACATGGTATCTAATGATTATTTAAACTATTAATAAATATATCTAATGCAAATTTAATTTGATTGAATAATTGTTCAGTCAATAAAACATAAGAACTGTTTTTAAAGCGTCCTATAGTCCAACATTTTCTTTGATTAATCTCAATGAACCATAAGTACATTTAAAAAAAAGGCCGTTATAATTTCCCACAGCTCATGTTGAGACAAAATAAAGATGTCAGATGTCTTTTTCTGTCTGATCAACTGCCCAAAATCCAAAAATATCAAGTTTATGATTATTTATGACAAAGAAAAGCACCACATTCTCACAGAGACTACCTGGAAACACACACTGAGGTGGAAAATTCAGCGGATTTCCCCTTTAATGCATCTGTGGGTGCGCAGTAGTAAAGTGCCGGTCACGCAGACTCCCCCGGGAAGAAGCTGATTGGCTGACAGAGATAACGATCTCTCGTTACCACGTCAACAGTCGAGTGCCCTGTCTGTCAAGCGTCTGTTCCCACGGTAACAAAAGCTCCCGTTTCCCTTTTCCTATTGGACCCCTAAACCCCTAACCCCTCGACACACACACACACACACACACTGTACAATGTCTGTGTGTGTGTGTGTGTGTGTGTGTGTGAATCTGCAGTCAGTACAAATGTTTTTTATTCTCAGGGGAAGATTAAAAAAGAAAATCCTGATCCTATTAGACTGAAACATCACGGGTCGTTTCCATGGAGCTCGTTACGGTGTTTTCCAACTTTATCGTTTTGTTTATTCTTCATTGAATCATAAATATCGTGACATTCAGCTGCAATATGACAAGTGCTATACACATAAATACACTTAATGTTAACATGTCAAGTAAAAAAAATATGAGAAATATGTAAGTTAATACAAATAATACATAAGATGATATTTAACACATTTATAATGAAATAATATCCAAAAACAACAAGTAAACAATAATAACAATGAATGACAACATAAAATTAATCAGGGGACACAGAAATAATTCTTCATACACATCAACTACAATAGAGAGTTCATGACGATTTTAACAAAATTAAAGAGAAAAAACTACAAACATGGCAGCGCCTCCGTAAAGCTGCTCTGTGCTATTACAGACACGTCTGTGCTCGCTCACGGACTCGTCTCCTCCGTCCAGCCCGCAAACCTCAAGGACTTATGGGAAACGATGATCTTATAACACATAAATATTGAATAAATAACATCAGATGTTTTTTCAGTCTTTATCTAAACATGAAGCTGGACTTTTATTTATGAGCAGTTACACGTTTTCATGCTTCCGGATCAAAACCTGAAAGTTACAGTTTGACTTTTAACACAGATCTGCAGTGATATTAGAGCTGCAACAATCAGTTAATTAATTGATTAGTTGTCATTTATTAAATTGAGTGCTAACTATTTTGATAATAAATTCATTGTTTGGAGTCAAATGTGAATATTTTCTGATTTGTTCTGATTGACATAATTTTCTGATATTTTATGGCCTAATTAACAGATTAACCAGATTAATACACGACAATAATATTGAGATAATGATAAATTATTTTAAATTATTAATTTGAAAATTATTACTGTTTTATTCAAAAATTATCCAAGAAATTACTGAAAAACTGACAGGAAACAGTGAAGCTCAGGAGATAAGAAGACGAGACGGGATGTAAGAGGGTCGATATCTGATCACAGCGCAGAGCTCAACCTGACGTTTGATGCACACACACACACACACACACACCCTGTCAGCAGCAGGCGAGGGAGCGGACACACTGCTGGCCTTGTTTAAAGAGAAGTGATACTCGAGCTGTGTGTGTGTGAGAAAACAGACCGCTCAGTGAGTCTGAAGGCCACCAACACACACACATGCACACACACACGCACAGTAGCGGCTGTTTACCTTTTCAGGAAAAACCAATCTGAAGAAATTCAAGCAGCCGCACAGAATTTCCAGTAATAAAACTGAAATCAATAAATTCAGTGAACAGAAAATTCTGTAGTGATAATGTGTCGCTGTGTTACCATGGTAACCTAAATTATTACAGTGAAATTACAGACCTGCCTGGTTAACATATGGATCCACTCCAGTAATTAGACTGGGCCCAGTAATACTTATTATTCAGTCATTGCAGTGTGTCCAGTCGCTGGTGTGATACTGGGAGTGTCTTTAATTATCATTTATCATGCAATAATTGGATCATGCACATTAATCAGTGCATGTTTAATAATTAGTAGATATCTGATGGGTTCACGTCATGACAGCGGAGGGGAGGTGGAGGTAAAAGCATCGCCTTGGCAACCGCAGCATCGACTGTCTGCCTGCAAGGTCGAGAGCAGGTCAAGTGGTTTAGAGCTTCGACAAACCACAAGATGTGACCTTTGACCCCAGCTCTCTCTCTCTCTCTGTGTTTACACTTCAGCTCTCTGTGTACGTGCAGCACAGAGCACAACAGCAGAAGAAGAAACTGTACGACAACTATATATTTGTGAGGTGTTTTTAAAGAATTATCTGCACATGTCCAGCTCTGTATTTATATTCTGTCTCTACTGGAATATCTCTGCATGGTTTTCAGTTAAAACCTCCTTATTGATCTCATCCTGGTCCTTTCTGCAGCCCCTCAGTTCAGCCTCTGTCTGAAACAGGACGTTTTAGCTCCTGTCTCTTTAAGACCCGCCTCCTGATGAGTCCGCTCTGTTCTGATTGGTCAGCTTCATATGTAAACAAACTATAGTAGCAGGATTTCACTTCTGTTTCTCCTTCTTTACTCCAAGTGTCAACTTCTCACATCTGTCTGTACATGTTGGAGCTGAATCACATCTGAAACATGAGAGTGAACAACGTGACAACACTAGATGTCCGGGTGAGGTGATCACTGATGTAGACAGTCTTCTTGGTCTTATCTGTATTGAGAGGGAGGTTGTTGTTGTTGTTGTTGTTGTTGCCTTCTCTCTCCTGTGTGTCAGCAGCAGATCTTAGGATAGTGTTGTCCTTGTGTGAGACAGTTGTAGGTGAATAGTGCTCACAGGGCCGAGGACATGTCCCTGCGGACTGCCAGTGTTCGTCATCGCATTGTTTGATGTTAGATTTCAGTCACTGAGTGTGGGGGATGTTTAACATCCAACGTCGAAAAAGATAATAAACAGCAGAGCAACCACAAAAAGCAGAAAATGTCCCCTTTAAAGATCTATGACTTCAGTAGGAACCAGTGAGCCTGAAGCTGAAAGCTACAGACAGAGCAGGGAAGAGTTGAGAGTTGTTGTAGTCTGGAAGTGACTTCAGAAAATATTGTTGCATTCACCAGTTTTCTTGGAATTTACTTTGAGGTACAAATGAAATTCACGGGTGGCTCAGACCTGTCAGACAATAATCAAGACCGACTAAAACAGTCAGACTTTTCTCTGAAGGAACAGTCGTACCAACAAACGTCACAAAGTCTTTGAATCAGAAACCAGCAGACACGTTTATCAGTGGCAGCAGTCGCATTAGAGGAGCTGAAACATCAGAAAACAGCTGCAGAAATAAAGAGGAAACGCAACAAACGTCTAATATTACATATTTTAATGCTTCAATTAAGTATAATGTATGCATGTATAATATATCATTATTGGAAATTATTGCGTATTAGAGGAGCCATTTATTGTTTATATTACTGTATGTTTTTATGGTCTCTTTTCAATCATTAAACAAGAATAAATACATCAATTAAAAACAACAATACCATATAAATCTCAAATTTAAAAGCATGTCACAGACAGCAGCTGAGTGCATGACATCAATTATTTATTAAGTGTATTAACATTAGTATTCACTGTGGTACATTTTGCACAGTCTGCATTTTATTTGCACTTAACAAAGAAAAGAAGTGTCATTGAGAGCTTGAATTGATTTTGTATTAACTCACATGTTAAAACTTGCAGCATCAACATACAGTAAATATAAACACTAGACATTAACTGTACTGCAGAAATAAGAACGAAATACTGTAAATTACAGAATTTAATGTATGAAATTGAATTACATAAAAAAATAAATTCATAAATAAATAGCGTGGTCCTTTATAAATAGTACAAATTAATTAAAAAGTAAGAAATAATGAACTATTATACATACTTACATATATACACAGAGAGAGATTCTGCATCAAAGGAAAACATCTGGAGTAAGCAGGCGGGACTTTGAGAGCCGAAGAACAGTTTAATCCAAAATGACGCTCCATCATCTTCTTCTTCTTATCTGCATTACGGCACAGTGTGATCCTCAGGGAGCAGCAGTGCAGAATCTAAACAGGAAGTACTCCTGCCCAATCATTGTCCCCCATCGTAGCTCCCTGTGGTATTGTGGGTAATGTAGTTGACCTCCCTCCTGCAGGTCTGTGTGTATATGCAGCCTGCGGGGCGCCTCGGGGCAGCAGGTGTTTCTAATGAAGAGTCAGGAGGTCACGTGTCACATAATGACGGGGAGGAATGCATAAACACAGCGAGGTGGATGTTAACCAGCGTGGGAACAGAGCCGGGGAGGAAACGTTAGGCTGTGTGACCTCTGGATAAGAGACGTGTGGAGCATCGCAGTGCTTAAAGGCAGGAAACTTCACTCACAGTATCATATAGACAGGAAGCTTATCAGTCTGCATATAGAGGATGTGCTGACCCCACCCAGCTACGCAGGAACACTGGGCCTCATTACGTCTCATGTTTTCTTATTTTCAAGTTCTTTATCGACACAGAAAAAGAGAAAACTAAGAAACATGCACACATCATTGATTATCATGCAAACATGTAAAAATCTCAACCCTGTTGCCAGACAAGAATATACGAGTCTGCAAGATTTCCTGCAGCACCATCCAATAACAACAAAAAGCAGTAAATGTTCACCAGCTCGTCTTCCCTGCTGCTCCGTACTTGTTCACTTTATTTTCACTCATTGTTCTGTTTCACTTGAACATTCGTCAGATTACAGAAGATGAAGATGCTCGAACTGCTGCATCCCTGATCCCCATTCAGGTCTGACAGGTCACTTTGTTCATCCACTACTACTCCACCCTGAGGACTTCGTCGATCTGTCTGATCTCTAACTGAGTGCTTATTTAATGGTCAAAATACCCCCAAAACCACACCAGGGGTGTCCACAAACTTTTGGCCATACAGTGTTTTTGTATAGTCAGAATTTAGATAGTACTCATAACTAAAATGCATTTCTGTGACGTTCCTGTAGAAACACTGATCTGACTTTATTTACACTGTACACACATTTCTGATACAATCAACCATTAAAAACTACAAATACACAACAAAACAGTGACGTCAGCGCACAGACTGCCATAAAAAGATCCATGTGTGCCGCCTGTGGTGCGTCTGACTGACACATGAGTTGTTGTGTTCATGTCTGCTGGGAGGATTTGCTTTTGTGTGTAAAAGGAGCTGCTGTGTGTTTGTGAAACTGACTGTGTTTTAAACAACTAATGGTTTTATAGTGAAGGTAGAGGTCAAAATCTCCACAGAGTAGCTTTAAGTAAAGATCTGATGTGTGTTAGTATTCTGACAGCATCCCAGTGTGTGTGTGTGTGTGTGTGTGTGCGTGTGTGTGTTCATGTCATCATGTGCTGCAGCAGTACAGAGACAGCGAGGGGGATAAGGACACGCTTCACAGTCTGGAGGACACCTCACCTCGTCTGTTTATGTGTGTGTGAAGGCATCAACTTGATTCTCCACGTACACACACACACACACGGGCGGTTGTCATGGTTACCGAGTGGTGCAGCAGGAGGCCGACTGACTGGCAGACAAACAGACTGCACGCTAACAGGCGCTTAGCCTCTCAGTCAGATGGGATCCTTCAGTCTGCTGCTCTGAATCTTTGTCGTCGACACGTTTGAAGATTTCAGTCAAGTGTCAGAAACTCCCAGTCAGTGTGTCTGATCCTGAACGCACCGCTGCCTCCTCCTCAGACTCTCTGCTGCCCAGCATGCTGCTCGGTTTTAGCACATATGCTAATATGTTATATAATATGCTAAAATGTTCTCTTAAAGATACTCAGTCAGCGGGATATATTAGAAATGAAAATATATTTTAAAAAGTTACAGATTTTTCAGTCTTCTGTGCTTCAACACTCAATTTGAAATAAAACATGACATCATACACATTACTACATTAAAGTAGTCTCAGCTTAATTTGAGTCGTTTTACAAAGAACTGTGAGGGAGAGAAAGCCCAAAGTAAAGTGCCAAAGCTTGAGGACATGACTGGGTACTAATCACATCCTCTTGTGCTCAGAAAAATGAAAGAAAAGTACAAACTGGAGGTTAAACACAAATGTACATTTGGTACATTTTAACACTCAGTATTTGTATTTTGCTGTAGACGGCAGCTTTGGGACACATGCTGACAGATATCAGCTTCACGACACAGAAAAAGAATAAAATATCTCAGACCGAGACTCAAGAACTGAAGCCAGCGAGTTTATCTGGCCTGACAGGAGGGTAGGAACCAAAACGCTGCCAGATTTCTGTTCCTACCATCTCTTTGTCTCTGTTCCTATTGGATGTGACAGCTGATATTGAGAGGAAGTGGTATGTGAAATAATGTGAATGCTGCCAAACTGACCGGCTCGCTCTCTGAATGTGTGTGTGAGCGTGATAATGACTCAGTGAGCTCATAGGCTGTAGGTTCATTTTCACACACACACACACACACACACACACACACACACACACACACACACTCAGACAAACAGCAGTATTGACTAAAGGCTCAGATAAACATATATTGACTGAAACGAGAGCTCAGATGTTGTGTACACCCCCCCTTCCACACACACACACACACGATGAAGTCATGGTTTTAGATGACAGTGTTTGGGTCTGACCTGAGGAGACTGTGTCTGTCTGTGTGTCAGTGTATGTGGTGCAGTATAGTAGGTATCATATAGTAGTATATACAGTAATGTATATACTACATAATATAACATAATGTCAATCAATACAAAAACTATTAACTATACATTTGGAAATCATGTTGACTGCTGGATGATGTTAAATGCTGCACAGAGCTGGTAGCCTGGTTGTGGCTCTGCGACCTCTGACCTCTCTTACCTGAAGACATTCATGCAAACTATGGTCACGCTGATAGAGATGTTTTAGGCGTCGCTGGTTCAGGAAGTAAAAATACTCAAATCCAGTGTTAGAAAGGACCAGTCCTCGCAGACCTGTAGGATCGTTACATTATCAGTAACATTATTTAAAATTCATTTAAATGGGACAATACAGAATGAGGAAAAGCTTTTCTTGTTTTATTCACTCTTTTCATTTTCCTGGCAGCTGTGTTCTTTCATGTGTAACCACATACTGTACATCAAACCGTATGCTGTGTGCATCCTCCTCCTCTGAAGGCAGCATCTGTTCCAGGTGTCCTGATTAAACATTTGCCTGCCGATCAGAAAGCCGTATTTTCCATGAGCACAATACAAAAACTTTAAGCACCCCGACAGACGCACCTGGCTGAGAGCAGACTGATGCTTTTAAGATTTGGAGCCTTTTCTCCATCGTTTCTTGTTCCATCTGGGTGTTGGTGAGGAAACAGAAAGCCCCTTTGCTTGTCTTTCATTCAGCCTTCTTGGCTCACATGTTAATGCTCTGAGCAGCTCTCTGCTCCTTTGTGTCTGCTCTGCTCTTTAGCTTCTTCTGTTTCTGTTTTTTTTTCCTGTTGTTCTGAAGTCCGTTTTCTTGGCCGTCCTGCTGTTTCATCCTGCTCTCTGTATTTAAGTCTGTCTGGCCCGCATGCTAATGTTCCTACCAGTCCTGTGCTCTGGTCTGTGTGAATTAATGGAAGAAAAGAAGAACAGCGCTTTGTTTTCATCTGATGTCTAAACTTCAGCTCTGCCGTGACTGTAGTTTTTACTGTAGTTGTTTTTCCTCAGCTCTTATCACACTGGCAGAAACTGTATTTCAGCAGTGATGATAAGATGCAGGATCTTGGCATCAAGTTGTGTTCACACAAGGTTAATAAAGGACGGAGAGAGAGAGCCTTCTCACATGATGAATCAGTGGGAACAGCAGAGGAGGATTGTGGGAGTCGTGTTAAAATTCACAGCGGAGGTGTAACTTTCATTTCTAATCAAACTTTTGTCAGTCTTTATTTAGTAAAGATATTAAATCAAAAATTAAGATTAAAATATTAAGATCAAGATGTACTTTATGTCTCTGTGAGGAAAATAACAAAGTCCATTTACTCAGTTACAGAACTTAGTTTTTTCTTCTTTCCTGATATAAATGTAATTGAAGGTTTATTTAACTCGTCAGATCAGTCTCAGTCGTCACTTTGAGTTCTGAATTCACTTAAACCTCCAGACGCGGCAAACAACAAACATCTGTCAGACTCAAAACTGAAGAAGGTTGTTGTTGAATGAGTTTTTGGCTTCTCGGTGGTTTTGTTGTTTATGAACTGATATAACAGCTCTGGATTGTACGACTGTCCCATTAGGGTTTGATGACTCAGTAAACCGGATTTCCTTCCCTGCTCTTTCTCTAACACACATCAGTCTGACTCAGCAGGTAAACCACAGCAACATTTCCCAGTCAGCTGCTCTTCCTGTCCTGTTGCCTGCCTGACTTCCTCTGTGCCTGAGAGTTTTTGAGTTATCTGTCATCAGCATCCCTGATTTTCTTTTTTTATTTTGATAACCACAGTTATTACAACTGAACAGATTCAGGTTTAAGTGACACAGAAACTGCAGAGAGCTGAACTTAAACATCTGCAGGGGCGCAGGCAGGGCAGAGCATAGTCTCCTCATTACAGACCACCTTACAGACCATGTTACAGACCATGTTACAGACCACCTTACAGACCATGTTACAGACCACCTTACAGACCACCTTACATACCATGTTACAGACTACCTTACATACCATGTTACAGACCGTGTTACATACCATGTTACAGACCGTGTTACATACCATGTTACAGACCACCTTACATACCATGTTACAGACCACCTTACAGACCATGTTACAGACCACCTTACACACACTGTTACATACCACCTTACAGACCATGTTACAGACCACCTTACATACCATGTTACAGACCACATTACAGACCACCTTACAGACCATGTTACATATATATATATATATATGTAATAAATTATATGAAATCACATGCAGTCACATAAACAATTTAAAGATTACCTAAGATCACAGAGAAGCCAGCAACTAAAATATAAATTAAGAAATTACTTTAAACAAGTGGATGTGATCAATATCAAACGGTAAAACATTTATTGATCAGTGAGGAACTTCAAACCTCCTCCTCCCTCCTGTCAGCATTAACTGTGAGTCATTGTGAGAGAGAGAGAGAGGGATGCTGGGTAATCTCATTACCAGGGTGGTCTCCACCCTGTGATTGGTGGCTATTATATTATTAACACACACATTACCACAGGATGAACCTGATCACCTCTCTCACTCTCCCATGTGTCACAAATGTGTGTGTGTGTGTGTGTGTAATTGTATTTTATTACACTTCATGTTTAGGTTTGTTTTTTTGTTTTGGAACATAAAAAAACACAAACAGTCTAAAATAAAATCAGCAGTAACCACAGTTGCAAATTATTTTAAAGGAACATATTCTTCTTTTTGTGGTTTTCTGTTATTTATATGCTGTTCTGTAATAGGATGGTAAACATACGATACGATACGAAAAAATACGACATGATAAAATACGATACAATAAAATACGATAAAATACGACACGATAAAATACGATACGACATGATAAAATACGATAAAATACGATACGATAAAATACGATACGATAAAAATACGATAAAATACGACACGATAAAATACGATACGATAAAAAATACGATAAAATACGACACGATAAAAATACGATAAAATACGATACGATAAATTACGATACGATAAAATACGACGCGATAAAATACGACGCGATAAAATACGATACGATAAAATACGATACGATAAAATACGACACGATAAAAATACGATAAAATACGATACGATAAAATACGATACGATAAAATACAATACAATAAATTACGAGGGATCCAGACTAACCAATTGTGAATGGCCATGAAGTTGGCATTAAATTTAACTTAACGTGGTGTTAAAAAGGTCTTAAAAAGCTTTATTAAATCTTCAGTCTGGATGTGCAACATGAACTTTATTCAACAAGACAGAAGTCTTATCTCTGACCCTCCGATATATTGAGTGAAATAAATACATATTTATCCATATGCTGGTCGGTAAAAGCGCCTGCGCTGCGTTTCTCGCTCTGTCACCATGAAAGCTGCAGCACGTTTCCTGCTGTCACACCGTTGTAGTCAGGGCTCAGTTTAGTTTGCTAAGCGACTTTAATAAAATAAAAAAATATTTGTTCCAAAGGTTGTCGCAAATGTAAAGAGTGCTTTATATTGGACTCTAAAACCCTGGAAATCATTACTGCACAGTGCTCCAAATCATAAACACCTCCTTAGTCGTCATTATAACGTGTTACGTGTTTTCTCTCAACCACAAATCATACAGAGGTACAGAATATATTTTCCACACACGTTTCTGAAATTACTATTCCAAACAAAACAGCCATTTTTTCATACTTCTTGGCCAACGTAACAGCTTGTTACTCCGGCTATAACAGGGTCAGGTTCCCAAATGCCTCCCAAAAGCCCCGGAGAAACAATTTACAGTTAACTTACTGATCGTAGACGTACATCGATTACAAAGCTGTAACTTTTCCGTCATGGAATCAGAGTCTGTGTGTGTGGATCATCGTAGTGAGGACATTATGTCAAAGAGCAGTTCGAGGGCTCAGACTTGGTTTTAGGGTTCAGGTCAGGGGATGGAGCCAGATCAGAGATACTCAAATACATGTTGTAAATATCCACTGCATCAGAGGCTTTAATGCTGCTGTATGTCATTATATATATATAGTACAAAAACTACAGAACTCTGTACATAAACAGCATCGATGTATTAAGATGTCCTTCCACTGTAGTAGATTAGATGATGATGACACCCTGTACAGCCTGGCCTCCTCTGCAAATGTTGAAATACTCCTTTAAATAGTTCCTTATTTGCTGTCACTTTATTTCTTCGTGTTGCTGCATTTTAAACGTGTGTGTTGACTGAGCTGCAAATGTAGGATGGAAACAGTTAAACAGACCGACTGCTGCAGGAAGAAGATTATATCATCAGAGCCGATAAATAACTGGGCAGGAGCACCATTAAAAACTCATCAGCGAGTGTGTGTGTGTGTGTGTGTGTGTGTGTGTGTGTGTGTGTGGTTTTAGAGGAATCATTTCAGCACAGTGAGAATAATTCTGAGTGTTTTTAGTTAAAGTTCAGAGAGACAAATTTAACAGATCTGATCTGTTCTGGCCTTCAGCTGTGGATGCCTGCTCACCAGAGGATGAACCTTAATGATTGTTGGTGACCCTGTTAAAGGTATCAAACTAAGCTGCTTCGTTCATTAAAGCCGCAGACATTTGTCCTGAGGGGGGCGCTATAGAGGAAAAAAAGAAAATCCCTGAAGTTCATCCTGTGGAGAGCATGGATGGGATCAATACGCTTCACAGTCTGGTAGATGGTGAAATCTTTTTCCGGACCAATAGATGTACTACTCTATATTCTCCAACCTATTGGATCTATAAAGTTGTGATATGATAGCAAGAAATGTAAATAAATATTTGAGAAGTTAAAGTGAATAAACAAATTAAAATAAAACATTTAAAGCTCATCATGTGTCAGACTGAGAGACTTTTTTATCCTGCACTCAGTCATGATATTAGAGTCGCTGGAGACGATGTGTGTGAGACTAACAGGGATTACATCAGATTTACCTTCACATGGCATCAACTCAGCGAGGGATGATGGACGGGGGATGATGTCCGCTGCAGCAGATGTGCCATGTAGCATTTTATTTTCATGTTTTACTCAGATTATGTCTTTTTTTTCTCCACATGTTGATGTTGATAAGCTGGTACGGTCCCATATAGTGTCCTTTTATGGTAATTCCATGAAGCCTTTAATCCTCACGGCGCAGCTCTAAGGAGGAACGACAAATATGTATTAATAAAATAGACAAAACAGTATCATGCAGCAATAAAAAGTCAAAAGATGTTGGCAGTTTTGTAAAAAAATAAACACAGATTGATGAAATGTGGATTTGACACATTGCAGATCGTCAGATGTGAATGTGAACTAGTTAACCGGTTCTCAATGAATATGTTCATTTGAGCTTCAGGGAATTATGAAAATTATCAAACAGATATTTCCAGTCCTTGATTATGATTGGCTGAGCTACAAACACACACCTGTTACATCAGTATTACTGCGCCAAACAAATTGTTTCAAGGTGTCAGATGTTGTTGTGAATTTTGATTTGCTGGATGAGTGATGGATGAGCGATGGATGAGTGATGGATGAGTGATGGATGAGTGATGGATGAGTGATGGATGAGCGATGGATGAGTGATGGACAGAATACAGGAGGAAGAAAAAAAGAAAAGAGACGCTGAAATTAATCAGTGAGAAACTGAAGAGCTGGAAAAGTGCAGAAACGGATCGGGACATAAATAACAGAAAACCACATGAACCTTTTAAAGTCCCTCTACAGGACCATGTCTCTGTATTGCTCAACAACGTGTTACACTCAATACTGTCCTTCTTCCCCAACCTGCTCTGTGTGGTTCCTACTGAAGATCCTTAAAAAACAAACAGGTTGAGGACAGTTTTCAGCAGCGATGATGCATTTCTGGCAGCAGGATAGTGTGTGTGTGGGATCAAAATAAAATACAGTGTGTGTGTTCATGGTGATGAAGGAACATGTTTTAACAGAGTTTAAAATTGATCAAACTTTATTTGTACATGATAAAAAATGTAATAAAACCAATTAAATACATTTGAAATCAAATATATCAGGTTTGGATACACAATAAACAGTGTTTTCAGACTGAACCTGGTCTAACTTGGCCTCTATAATTTAACATGGTTTGAACTGGATTTAATTTGGTTGGTTAGATTGGTCTAATAGTCTAATAATAACCTGTAATAACCTCCTGGTCTTCTCGTGCTCTCGTCTGCAGGAGATGTGGTGGACATCTACCAGAGGGAGTTCCTGGCGTTGAGGGAGCGTCTCCACTCAGCTGAGCAGGAGAACCTGCGGCGCTCCAAAGAGCTGAACTTGGTCCTGGAGGAGATCAAGAGGGCCATCGCTGAGAAGCAGGCGCTGAGAGACATCAACCGCACCTGGAGCAGCCTCTCCGGTCTGTTAATGCTGAAAGTTTACTCACTGTAGTTAACTCAACTAAACTGTTAAGAAATAGAATAGAAATACAATTTGACCTTACCTGTGTGTGTGTGTGTGTGTGTGTGTGTGTCTGTGTCTGTGTCTGTGTCTGTGTGTGTCTGTGTGTGTGTGTGTGTGTGTGTGTGTGCGTGTGTGCGTGTGTGTGTGTGTGTTCAGAGGAGACCAGGCTGAAGTTGTGGAACGTGAGCAGCAGTAAGAACGTGCTGCAGCTTCCCTCCATCTTCCATCATCTTCCTCACCTGCTGAACCGAGAGGACAGCCTGCAGCCCGCCGTGCACCTGGGACAGGGACGCACCGGAGGTACGAAATTCAAATCTGCTTATTTATTCACTTTATTCAAAACTGTAAGAGAGAGACTGCAAGTTCACCGCTGTAGCCCAGGAACAGTCACCTTCTCTGGTGTAGCAGCTCACTGAGGCCCCCCTGAAACACCCAACATCCTCAGGAGAATAAAACCGATCCAACGAACCAGACAGACACCAAGGTCACAGTGTGTGTGTGTGTGTGTGTGTGTGTGTGCTGTCAAGTTAAATTTATGTATAAAGCATTTTTTCTGCTTAATAAACCATTTTCCTGACAAGCTGGCTCTACACAGAGGGCAGATACAGATAAAACCAGAGAGAACAAACACATCAGAATGAATATAAGATATGTCTGTGTGTGTGTGTGTGTGTGTGTCTGTGTGTGTGTGTGTGTGTGTGTGTGCAGTCAAATGTATTTATGGTGCACTTTGGGTAAAACAGGTTAGTCAGTTGGAAAGTGTTTTATGGTGCAGCAAAGGACGGAGATAAAACACAGCATGGAATTTATATGTATTTATTAGTGTGTGTGTGTGTGTGTGTACCAAATTTGATTTATATGTAAAGCTTTTGAAACAAAACATGCCCAAAGTGTTTTTTTCCAGAGCATCATGGAGAAAAACAAGTTAAAGCGAGACATAAAAGCTTGTAAATGTACAGATATAAGGCCAGAGGGTGTGTGTGTGTGTGTGTGTGTGTGTGTGGTGTGTGTGTGTGTGTGTGTGTGTGGTGTGTTCACTGACTCATCTTTATATCTTCTAGAAATAACATTCACGTTGACTAAACAGTTTCACATCTAACGTTTTGAATGAAAGATTCACTCATTCAGAGAAACGTTAGTTTGAACATCATCCAGGCAGAGATGATGTGGTGTTAAAGGAGCACTTCACCCAAATCTCAACTGTGTGTGTGTGTGTGTGTGTGTGTGTGCAGTCTCCATAGTGATGGGGGTTCCCAGTGTGAAGAGGGAGGTCCACTCCTACCTGACCGACACGCTCAGCTCTCTGATGTCAGAGCTCAGCGCCGCTGAGAAGGACGACTGCGTCATCGTTGTCCTCATCGCTGAGGTCTGTGTGTGTGTGTCTGTGTGTGTGTGTGTGTGTGTGTGTTTGTCTGAGAAGATAATTGGCTCTCAGTTTGTGCGTGTTGATGTGTGTGCTTCCTTGCATGTAAAGGTCAGTGGTTTAGCTAACACACCCCAACACACACACACACACACACACACACACTGGTAATGTCACTGACTCTCAGTGTTTAGCATCCGTGCTAATGCTAAACTCAAATGGCTGTAGGGAGGTAAAACAATGATGACGTGTGTGTGTGTGTGTGTGTGTGTGTGTGTGTGTGTGGAGAAACATTCAGCTGTGAAATGATGCAAATATGAATTGTATGCATACACTCATTTACATAATGTCAGTGTGTGTGTGTGTGTGTGTGTGTGTTTGCAGTAAGACTGATGAAGGTCACACTTGTGTTCTGATGTTGATGCTGCAGCTTCAACTGTTTTCAACTCAGTCCTGATATATAACATATAGTTTATAGTATATGATATATTAATAATACAGTAATAATAATAATCACAATGTGAAATAAAGAGTGTGTTCTGCTTCTGATAAACATGAGATGTCACATGACGACTGGACAAACTGAAACACAAGAAATGAAACTAAAGAGAGAAAACTGCAAAAATGTGTCTGAGAGATAAAAACAAAAGCTTTTAAACATTATGTCATAAACATAAAGAGCATCAAAATGACAGAAATGAAAACTAAATCACTGTGGAGCAGAACGAGAGGAGAAACATGGAAATACATGAGAGTAAATTAATGTGTTTTGCTCCTCTTAATTAGTTTGTAATACGTCAGTATGAACAGGAAACAAAAGCTACAGACGTTGTTTTCTGTTTTTCTTGTTCTGGACCAAATGATACAAAAGCGCCGTCACAAAGCTCCTCCATTACTGCACACAGTAGTCAAGCTGCAGCTGTGTTCAGCTGGAAACCTTCTGGGTCTTCATCCAAACAACCTCAAAACATCTCCGTGGATTCAGAAGAGCTTCTCCAGGCTCCTCTGATGCTGTCAGTGCTGCTTTCACTGTTGAGGAAAATGTTTTGTTTACATTGTGGTGTTCAGATGTGTCTGTGTCAGCTTCATTCTGCAGTTTCAGCGTCTGTGTCAGACGCGCTTCAACCTCACAGAGGAGGTCTCTGAGTGAATATTGACAGTGAAAAGTGAAAAGCTTTGCAGGCGAGCAGCTCTAAACTCCGTCTGCTCCTCATTAACTGAGCTCTGAAGAAAGCTCCACCCAGCTGGCACCTCCAGGATGCCAAAACAAACCACAGACTGAGGCTCTGCTCGGCTGGTGGAAACACGTGTGTGACCTCACAGCAACCTCGCTGCCTGGACGCCTTCAGAGCCACAGGATTGGGTCCCACAGGGAGCACATTTGGGCCCTGATTGGTCGAGCGGGAGGCTGAACTCTGATGTCATCGATTGCTCAAGTTGTTGATGTTTAAGTGGGAACAAGTGTGTGTGTGTGCGTGTGTGCATGTGTGTGTGTGTGTGTGTGTGTGTGTGTTGTTGTGGTGCAGAGAAGGAAAAAACTAAAATATTCAGATGATCTCAGTCTGATGAACATGAACAAAACAAACTCACCTTACAGCTGACATCTGAGTGTGTGTGTCAGTGTATTTATGTGTGTATCGCTTGTTAAAAATGTCTCTTTCTGTGTGTGTGTGTGTGTGTGTTCAGGCTGACCAGCAGTATGCCAGCAGTGTAGCAGACAACCTGAAGCGCCTGTAAGTCCACCTTCATGATGGGATGCCGTTACCGCGGCAACCAACACGAGAAGGGAGTCTCTGTTGTGTTTGAAGTTGGCTCGTACACGGCAGCGTTTGATCACTGCTCTGTGTGTGTGTGTGTGTGTGTGTGTGTGTGTGTGATGAATTAATCATACATTAACAAGCTGCACTTTGACTACAAGCTGTGAACAATGACACACACACACACACACACAGCCTGCAGGATGTGTGTGTGTGTGTGTGTGTGTGTGTGTGTCGGCAGCAGCAGCAGCAGGAACCTTTTTGTAAAAACATTTTTTTCCACTCAGAGATCAACATGATTTTTCATGCCTTCACTTCCTCATTCCCTTATTTCTTATCTCCTTTGCTTCCCTCATTTCCTGCATCCTCCTTTCTTTCCTAACACACCTTTCCTAATTTCCTTCAGCCCCTCTCCACTTCCTCTTCTCTTTCTTTACTCCGTCCATCCTCCTTTCTCTCCACTGTGTTTCCTTCATCCCTCTTACTTTCCTTTGGTTCCTCTGCCCTTCTTTCATCCTCCTTTAATTCGTCTTCGTTTCTTCTTTTCCTTCCTCCCTTTCCTTTCCTAACCTCCACCTGTCCTTCACTTCATGATACTTTCTTTCCTTCTTCTCTCTTTCTGTTTCCTTCAGTGTTTTGCCACTTTTTTGTCTCTTAGAAATGACATTTCATATACGACTAAACATCTGAGTCACGTGATATATGAACATGATTTCATGATTCAGTAATGATTGATAATTGTGATTGTTGTCATGTTTATGTGGTGACATGTTTGTCTTTCTCAGTTTTCCAGCAGAGATTCAGGCTGGTCTGTTGGAAGTCGTCTCTCCGTCCGTCCACTTCTACCCGGACTTCTCTCGTCTCCGAGAGTCCTTCGGAGACCCGAAGGAGAGAGTCAGGTGTGTTCATGTATGTGTGTGTGTGTGTGTGTGTGAGTTACTGGTTCAAAACTATTAACCAGATCTTGTTAACTTATTGATTGATGTGGATGAAGGTTGAAGTGAGATAATCCTTTAAAGAGAAGATGTCTCACTCTGTTTCTTTGGTCAAGTACAGACACACAAACCGACATCAGACAAGTTTCATTTCATCACTAAGTTACTGACATAATTAATCAGTGACATCTGAGCTGCTGCCCGACATGTTTCTCATTTTAACCTGAAGAAACAGAAACAGAGAACGCTGCTCGTTGATCTGAACAGCTGAACAAAAGTTTAGGAGGAAACATTCAGTCAACAAAAGTGGCACAAATGATTGAAAATAACATTTAAAACTGACCTGACATGGTCTTCAGGGTCTATGATCAGTCGATCGCAGCGGTCTGCTATTCAGAAATAACATGCTGTAACTGACCAATCAGAGTCGAGTATTCAACAAAGCCATGTAATAAATAATGATCCGATCAATGAGTCAGTGTATTTACACCTGTGATCAGATCTCTACATGTAAACTAGCTGGGCGGAGCTAGTAGCTGCCATATGTTCCCTGATCACTGATATTGATCGTCAGGATCAGCTCTAGATATTCGTCGTTCTGATCGAGGAACCGATTGATAACAAACTGACTTCAAGTTTCACTTATTGAGGTTCTGACTTTGTTGTAATTTAATGTGACAGCGTCTCCTCTTCTAACTTCTGAGGACCGCAGTTTACGATAATTAACACACACACACACACACACACACACACACACAGCCACTTACTGATTTATCTTGTGTCTGTGTGTGTGTGTGTGTGATTTATCAGCTCCAGTAATCAGAGAAAGTTGGGTAACAGTGTGTGTATCTTAATGTGTGTGTGTGTGTGTGTGTGTGTGTGTGTGTGTGTAAAACAGCTCCCCAGGCATCTGTCAGCCTGTCATGGCTAATTCATGAGGCTCTAAAGCACGCTGAGCAAGCTAACTAGACACACACACACACACACACACACACACACACATTTTAAATTGGTCCTCCCGCCTTCTTATCTCCTTGCCATCTTAAAAGGAAACACACACACACACTTTTACACACACTTGCACTCTACCTTTAAGGGTCAATATGCAGATTGAAATGACATCATTTCAGTTAGCAGTTGCCCCGCCCCTTTGGCCCCGTTCCCTTGGAAACAAAGGAAGGAGCAGAGGGAGGTGAATGAAGGTTTGTGCAGGTTTTTGACTGAGAAGTGAAATGAGATGAAGATTAAATCAGTTGTTGATTAACTTTAGCACAGAGGACAAAAATGTGAGAAAAGCTTCCTGAAGCTGTTTTAAACACTGACTGATGGATTAACGCTCTGGAGGAACCTTAACTCAGTTTCTCATGGAAATGAACTGAAACTACTATCTGACTGGAAGGAAGGAAACCAATCTACAAACTGCAGAAAGCCGAGTGTTGTAGTAAAACTTTTATGTCCCATCAAAGATTCGGCGGGCAGAAGACAGACAGATGTCCTCTACGTCGTGACCTCCATCTGTTCTCCATCTGTGAGGAGGAGGGTGTGGTCCTGTCTGGTCTCCTACTGAAATATTGAATGTTCTCCCAACACCTTTGTAGCTCTGTCAGGTTCCCCCTTCAGTTCAGTTTAACTGACTGTGCCGGTTCTGTGATTAAATTTCTACCGTCTTGTTCTTTTCCGGTTCCTCCTCCAGACTCCTACACAGACAACTAAACTAAACTCATCAATCTGAAATGTGCATAATTTCTGGCTATTTACCTGGTATTCACCTTTTCACCAGTTAAGGTTTTTAATGGACTCTTTTACTGGAGATTTTGTAACTTTGGAGTCAGACTCAGACTGTTGACTTGGACATGAGCTGAATGACTCGGACTGTGTTTGTGTCTGTCTGTCTGTGGTGATGCTCCTGCTGCTTTTATATCTTCAGCCGCCTGATAAAACTTTATGTTACAACACTGGTCGTTGTCGTATGTCAGTTTCTGTCGGTGAACCAGCTCATTGAATTATCTCGTCAGTCGCTGTGGGTGAGAGCGAGTGAGACAAGGCTGCTCCTGTGTTAACTTTACTGTTTTTCTATAAAAAGCTCTTTACCCCATGATTGTTTTTCGACTTGAGCAGGCATATAAAAAGACTATTGACTCCCTGTTGTAAAAACACTTTAAACTGTGGATAAACTGCTATGTGAGGGGATGAGGTGGTGCGGACGTTTATTTACGGCACAATAAAGCAAAAGAGATGACGGAGAAGGGGGGGGGTGCAGGGGGGGTTGTTGCCTGCAAGGCTGAAGAGTCAAACATCATGTGTTCATCACATGCTGCATAAACCTCAACAAAGGGCAGCGCTCTGATACTACTGTGTCTGTTTCAAGGGTCAAAGGTTATACGAGGAGCCACATTACCAGAGGAGAGAGAAGTACTCTAGTACTACCAATGCAGCAATGTAAAAAATACTTCATTACAAGTAAAGGTACTGCATGAACAATCATACTACAGTAAAAGTATTGCATTATTATCAACTTGATGTAGTTGAAGTATTGCAGTAAAAGTGTGTAAAAGTATTATCTGGGGGTCAGCATACCACCCTGAACACGCCCGATCTCGTCTGATCTCGGAAGCTAAGCAGGGTCGGGCCAGGTTAGTACTTGGATGGGAGACCGCCTGGGAATACCAGGTGCTGTACCCCCTTCCCATGGGCCCACCACCCATGGGAGAGGTCTAACGGTGCAAAGAGAGATGGGCGGCAGTCGGAGGCGGGGACCCTGGCGCTCTAACCCCCGGTTCCCTGCTGAAGCTGCTGCCCCCGCGACCCGACAAACGGATAAGCGGAAGAAGATGAATGAATGAATGAATGAAGTATTATCAGTTAATTTAGCTAAAGTATGTCAGAAACTCATTTCAGCTCCGTCATAATCTTTATTATATACTTACAAATAGAAGATAAAAAGACAAAAATAGAATAAAATAAAGGTTTAAACAAAAGGTTAGCTTTTAAAATAAAATAAGAAGTAATGCTGACGTTAAACCTGCAGTGCAGGACCTTTGTCTGCAGATAAAACCTTAAAAAGAAGCAAACACACATAGACGTGTGTTTCTGCTTCATTAAAAGGTGCAATAGTTAAACCTAATTGATTCACAGCATCACGGGTTTGTATGAAATGAAGCATTTCTTCACAGAAATCAGGAGTTTGAGTGAAAGTAATTCCTGCTGGTTTAATGAGAGACTCGACTGAACCTGCAGTCACGTTTCACACTCGGACCTTCTGTCATCAACACAAACATCCCTGCTGTCACTGCAGTGTGTGTGTTCAGGTGTGTATGTGGTATGATGATGATAATAAAGACAAAAAGTGTGAAGCTGCTGTAAATATTGACCTGTGTGTTGTGAGCCGCTCTGCTGTTTGCTGAACCTGCTCTGTACACACACTCTGGGACCGCTTGATATTTATGAATATTTCCGTTACAACCGGCTGCAGGTATGCAGGCTGGACGTGGTGTTAAAATTTGAATCCTTCAGATCGTCATAGTTGGATATGACACCGTAATCCTCTCACTGTTGTATTTATTGCTACAGTTGACAGTTGGTTCCTGCTCTGAATGCACACAAATACAGAAACAAAGTAGAAAAGATGAGCAGATGATCCACAGTGACTATCAGCAGCACACTGATCTTTATGTTGCTGTTGTGTCAGATTATTTTAGACTATTTATTGTTTATTGTTATATGTTGTTAATTAATCTTTCTCAGTTATAGACACGACCTTTAGTTATTCCATTATAATGAAATGCAGTGTATAAAACACCAGGTGAAAGCAGCTTTTTCACATTCTTTCCAGGATTTATATGAGACGTTGTTCATATTGTTTTCTCAATAAGTTGAGCTGGCGGATGTGATCTCTGCCCTGTACTACGTTCACACGGCCAATGTGTTTTTTCTAAGCTGCATGCTGTAAAGTGTATTTCTGTCCTCTGCAGTACGTTGTGTCCCAGTTTGAAGAAGTGGGTCTTCTGATTTTTTTATGTGGTGGAAAGAAAAGAGGGACATGTGTGGAAAATGAGTAAAATAAAATCACATTTTAACATCTTTATTCAGTGTATGATTTGTCAAATAAACGACCTGCATATTCTAGATAGTTAATAATAAGTATTAATTTAAAAAATAAAATAAAATAATCCAAACAGCTGACATGTGAGGCAGCTGTAAGCCTCCCTATGATAAATGACCTCGACACAACACAGCAAAGTATTTACATTTTTATCCTATTTTAGGGTTGATTCTCCTGTCAGTGTTTGACCAACAAAAGACCCGGAGTTGGTCTCTGGGAACACACTCCTAGTGTGTGTGTGTGTGTATAGGATCGAATGCAGATCATTACCCAGATCAATAAAGTACTTCTTTTAAAGGTCACTGTAAGTTTCCAGGAAATGAATGTAAGTCAACGTGATGTCCTCTGAAGTGATGGAAACACGACTGTGTGAGTGTGTGTGATCTTATGGCTCATTGACTTTTTTGTCTCTGGTGGCATTTTTCTGATTATCCACTGAGCAGCCTATTGTTACAGCTTACTGTGTGTGTGTGTGTGTGTGTGTGTGTGTGATCTGATTATAACACTTTCTCTTCCTCTTCCTCAGGTGGAGGACGAAGCAGAACCTGGACTACTGTTTCCTGATGATGTACGCTCAGTCTAAAGGAACTTACTACGTCCAGGTGAGAAAACAAACCTTATCTGATGTCCTGACCTTTGACCTTAATCTCTTCCTTGTACCATCTAGCACAGAGCTGCTTTCTGTCATTTAAAATCACAAAAGTATCTGTATTCACATTAAAATGGAAGTTGTTTCATTTTTTAATTTAATTATTTTTTATATATTTAAACATTTAGTTGACATCAAATTATTAAAGATTATTTTAACCGTGTAACTGAATTTATCAGATAATTATATTGTGCACCTATTTATCAATACATGCCAAAAAATAAAGAAAGTACATTTTGTTGTGTGGAGCCGGTCACAATAATGAACATTATAAGTCATCCTCTGATGAAGATTGATGTGAAATTCAAACTTCATAGCTGTCTGTTTAACTAAAACGTCAACGTCATGGTGGGAACAGAAATCCTCTGGTGAACATGAATGTCTGAATTAAATCTTAGGCCAATCCAAGTGAAAAGTTTGACCTCATGGTGGCGCTAGAGGAAGCAATCGATCTGATTGTTGTTGAGATATTTGAACCAAAGTGGTGACAGACAGACGTTTCCTGTCATGAGTAGAATAATAATACTTAACTCAATCGTTTCTGCTTCTGTCTTTTGTTTTGTGTGCAGTCGTCTGAACCAGGACTTACCTGGTTAAATGAATATGTGTGTAACTACTAACTACTTCATGTCATTTTAAATTAAATATTACAGATGACAAAACTCTCACCATCTTTAAATAAAAACACTCATGTGGTGACTGTATGAAGTATTCATCAGCAGAGAGCTTCTGTCACTCCACTGCAGCTAATAAAGCAGGACGGCTATGAAAATAAAAAGCGTCTGTGATGTAATCCTCCTGGTGCATGAGGCTGATGAAACCGTTGCATTGTGGGTCGACTGACGGGACCTTAATGAAGGTGTCTCTGCAGCTTCATCACCGAAGAAGAAGAAACAGACGCCAGACTCAGACATCTGACAGAAAAACGTAGTTTCCTCACCTGGTGACAGATTTTATTCTTTCTATCTGAATGAAACCACATTCGAAGAGTCAAGTTAGTTATTGCCAAGTTAAGGTGTTGTTGGCACTCAACAACTGATAGGACGACAACCATACGAAATATATACAAATGGAAAAATATATGTACACACTTAAAATGTAAATACTAACACTAACACAGGCTATGTAAAGTTAGCTTTATATGTAGCGAGGAATGAAGCTAACCCAAACCCTCTTCTCTCACACCAGCTACCTTCATGTCCTCTTTCACTACATCCATATATCTCCTCTTTGGTCTTCCTCTAGACCTCAAAACTCAGCATCCTTCTACCAATATATTCACTATCTCTCCTCTGGACATGTCTGAACCATCTCAGTCTGGCCTCTCTGACTTTATCTCCAAACCCTCTAACATGTGCTGTCCCTCTGATGTACTCATTCCTGATCCTATCCATCCTGGTCACTCCCAAAGAGAACCTCAGCATCTTCATCTCTGCTACCTCCAGCTCTGCCTCCTGTCTTTTCCTCAGTGTTACTGTCTCTAGACCAAACAACATCACTGGTCTCACCACAGTTTTGTACACCTTTCATTTCATTTTAGCTGAAACTCTTCTATCACACATCACACCTGACACTTTTCTCCACCTGTTTCAACCTGCCTGCACACACTTCTTCACCTCTTTTTCTACACTCTCCATTGCTCTGGACTGTTGACCCTAAATACTTAAACTCCTCCACCTTCTTTATCTCTTCTCCCTATGATCACAGTGTCATCTGAAACATCATAGTTCATGGAGATTCTTGTCTAACCTCATCTGTCAGCCTGTCCATCACCATAGTGATCAAGAAGGGGCCCAGAGCAGATCCCTGATGCAGTCCCACCTCCACCTTGAACTCCTCTGTCACACCTACAGCACACCTCACCACTGTCTTACAGCCTTTATACATGTCCTGCATCACTCTAACATACTTCTCTGCCACTCCAGACCTCCTCATATAAAACCACAGTTCCTCTCTGGGCACTCTGTCATAAACTTTGTCCACATCTACAAAGATCTGACCTTCTCTGTACTTCTCTATCAACATCCTCAAAGCGAATACTGCATCTGTAGTACTCTGTTTTGGCATGAAACCATACTGCTGCTCACAAATGCCAAGAAACTGTGTCAATATAGAATTTAATCACCACTATTAATCAGGTAGAGGATCATGAACAGAGCTGTTGATCTGATCAGCTGTTAAATGAAACAACATGATGTATTTTCCATTCAAAGCCAGAAACACACTGAAACTCGAAACACGTGTCAAACTGATCACCAAAGTATTGATCATGGAGACACAAACTAAAGTCTTAAACACACAGTAACACAGTGAGCATTAAAACAAGAGGCTGAATCTGCACCCTGATCTATTTAACCGCCTCCACCATTACTGCCATCCACCATTACTGTTGCACAAACATACTGCAGTACTATTCTCCCAGGAAGGGAGTTGGTTGTGTTTTGGGTTTAACTGTGCTAGAGGAAATACATTTAGATTCTGATAAAACTCCTGAAAAGGATTTTGGTCCCTTTGGAAAGATCCCGCAGTGGAAACAGGATTCAAATATTTCTTCACTGAAAGAATCAGAAATAAAGTGGGAGAGAGAGGTTGATAATGATTGAAACACGTGATGTCAGTGTGAAGGATCTGTGGTGAATGTTGGTGTTTAAAGATGACACACTTACATCTGACTGTTTTCTCAGCTCACTGCCAGAAACTGTTTCAGTGATTTTCACACTCAGGACTTGAAATGATTTGTGGAGATGAATGTTTTCTTCCCTCTCAAGGTGTGTCGTGTGGCTCTTTATGTGGAGGGCTGCTGTAATGTGAAGCTCTGCCCTTGAACTTGGTTGTTTTTGTGACTATTTTTCCAGCGATGGAGCAATCGCAGCACCATCATCTCTGCTGGCGGCGGCGGGGGATCCTCTGTTGCTCCCACATGAGGCCTTTTGACAGGAACACAGAGGAAGACTCGTTGTTTTGACACCTAAACTCGCTCTGAACTTTGCAGAGTTTGACGGGAGGGGAGAAGGTGGAGGACGTAATTACTCCCATGTCGACTCCCCCAGGACAAAAGTGGAGGATGTGAATGTCTGTCAGGAAGCTGCCATAGACCAGATAACCAGAGCTGCTCCTGACGTTTCACTGTGTATATTAGTTATTATATATTACATTGAAGGGTTTATTAACTGCTCCTTTTACCTCACACTCTTGTGATTTTAAAATGATGAGTTGTGAAGTGTGTGTGTTTAATTTTTCGGGTTTAGTCCATCATTTCATAGGACAACTCTAAATATGCCTACTAGATTACCCATGAGCCTTTGTTCTTATTTCTATGTGACACTCATTCTTGTATTTCCAAAAAAATAAAAAATAAAAATAATAACAAGAATCAAGTGATGTTCAATTCTGTCTTCTCTCTTCAGGAGGTCTCACTCTCACTCGAAAACCCAGCACCACAAACTGCATCTGTTTATTTAGTTGGGATAATAACCTCTGTGTCTCCCTCTCAGCTGGAGGACGATATCGTCGCTCGTCCCAACTACTTCACCACCATGAAGAACTTTGCGTTGCAGCAGCCGTCGGAGGAGTGGATGATCCTGGAGTTTTCTCAGCTCGGCTTCATTGGTGAGTCACTGCTGTCGGTGTTTCCCCTCACAATAACAGCAACAATAATAATCCTTATTATCATAATGAGGGGAATGTGTGTCTCCAAAAGGTGAAATCTAAATAATCACAGTTTATATAAATAGCAGTTGGTCAACAACCAATGTGGCCTAACTTTAAGGAAGTAGTAACTTTAACCCACGTTTATGCACCGCAGTCACATCATAAACATTATTATTGTTTACCAGAGATGTGTTGTCATGTGCAGATGATGTCGTCACATGACATGTGATCACTGCTGCTGCTGGTTTACATGACCTGATGTATTAATCACATGGACTCAGTAAACAGCTGCTCTGGTTGTTGGAGCATTGGTGTAAATATATCCCAACAGGATAATATCATCTGCTTCACTTATCATCAACCAGCTTGGTGAGTCAGTTGAGTATATTTATGACATCCAGGGAGCTATAATTAATTTGACCTTTGGCTGTCACCAGACAAACAATATGACACCAACATTCTTAACACAGCCATCTAATGGTCACTACTGGTACTGCAACATCTTATTATTATTCTTATTATTATTATTAAAGTCACTAAAGATGCTATAAACTGACTTTATAACATAGTTGAAAAACTGAACTTAGTTAAAGTTTTCTGTTGAAGTATTCAGTGAGGTGAGAAGACGAGGAGCCACCGACAGATGTGAAAGTGGAAACTTGATTTCCAGTCTTCCAGCTGTGCAGAGCTCCGTCTGGAGCGAACACACACTGAATCAAATCCACCAGATTAATTGAAGCGTCAGCCTCCGTCTGATCTGCTTTCTAATTATTCTGTCAAGGCTAATCAATGACTCCTGTCGTCCCGGATCCAATCAGCCGACGCTTGCATGTGGAACGCAGCCGCCGCTCGCCTGCACCCGGTCGGCAGTTTTCAGCGCTGACAGATGGAGACGGCAATGTCGTTCAGAGAGACAGATCTAGAAACCAGAGAGGTCACAGGTCAATGAAGCCCGCTGTCTTAGCCTCTAAATGTGGATTCAGCTTCCAAATCTTGTGAATTTTGTCCACATATACAGATTTAGATACACACATTTGCAAATTATGTGCAAATGCCATAATTTTGACCCCCATAGAACGAAAACGGTGACTGCAGATTGGACAGGTTGCTGATTCTCATCATGTGTGTTGTTTTTCTGGCCTAAAAAAAATAAAGTTCATTGGAGCCAAAATCCCAAAATCGAGCCAACGAGTCCCACGGAAACCAGATGATGTTTGTTTCTTTTAACTGAGACTGATGAGATATTTCTGGGATAAAACACTGAAGTTCTGATCTATAGACACTGAAGCTCAATTCAGACTCAGGCACTTTCCTCTAATAGGTCCCTGAGTGCTCAGCACCGCATTACTGAACCTGAGGACAGAAGAATCAAACACACCTTGTTCTCTCTCTGGAGGATGATTCTCCTGAAACACTGAGCCGAACGACAAGCAGCAAAGCATGAGGTGAAGAAGATCCAAAAACATGTCTTCAGTATTAAATGAAGGGACTTGTGTGGATAGTTGTTTCTCTTCTTCTCCTCAGAGATTCACTTTAAAATACAAGAGCGTGATTTAAATCAGAGAATCAGGTTGAATGTAACCTAGAAAAGAAAACATTATTTTCACCTTTAAAATGTGAAGACTTGATAATCTGAATTTAAATGACGACACGTGAAAATGTGAAATAGATGAAAAATACACATCTAGACACACGTCTCTCCACCAAGTTCACTTAAAAGTTAAAAACTTTTTTATACATTTTTTCAAGAAGTTTAGAAAATAAACTAATTTATTATAAAACATCTGATTGTTTTGCAGCACTGAGGAAAAAACATTATTAGTTCCAGTTTGTGATCACTGAGTCTCTGCAGTCTGACTCCCTCGCTGCCTCCTCTCTGCTCGAGGCGTCGCTCCCTCCATCAAAAGAAATTAAACATTGTAAGTGTGAATTATTGATTATGCTAACTGCAGCAGAGAAAACAATCAATTATGTCATTACTTGTGTGATATTCTGGCTGCTGCTGAAACCCTCGGGGTGGGCAGACGCTTTATGCTCTATTTTTAGAGCCTTTACTGCAGATTATGAGTAAAACATCTTAAACTGTGTATGTCAGAAATCCAGCCAGCAGGGGGCGACACTGAGTGATGGCGTTTCACTGAAATCTGAAGCTAATCTCTACAAACAGATATTTGCATGTGAATGCAGAATCTGTAGGAAAGGGGCAAGATGTTGTTATCGGAAACGTTGTGGTTTCCGTTTGTAGTCCGAGTTTGTTGTCTGACCAATCACATGCTTTGGTTGCATGCAGATAAACAGTCGATGAGGGCAGCGAAAGAGGCAGAACACATTGGCTGAAAAGCAATCTGAGAAACCCATCAGCAGATATCTGTTGATAGAAATTAGCCAAAAAGACGTTGTCTCTCTACTCCAACTCTATTCTCATGTCTCAAGTTGGACAGAAGAGGTCTGGACCTGATATCCGCTGTAGGCAGCTACACCAGAAGCACTGAAACATTGTCCGCTGGGTTGAAGTGAAATCGAAACAACTTCTTGTCTTGTAAGATTTTTATCAGCACTTAAATTTCTCCACATTTCCCAAAATAGAGCTTAAAAGAGAGTCCGTGTTCACAGAGAGAGATTGTGTTAGAGCCGGTTTAAAGCCCTGAGCTGCAGTTTAGTGAAATATTGTGACAATAGTCTGACTATCTACATTAAACCAGCTAAATCCAAAAAACAACAAGCGTCAGACCAAATTTGGAGCAAAAACCCCTAAAATGACCCAAATACATAAATGCAAATGTCTTCAGCTCCAGAACCACAAAACAGAAAGTTTTGTTGTCGAGTATAAAAAGCAAAAATGGATCTATTAACATGTAATCATGCTTGTTATAAACCTTGTCTGAACTGTACCGTTAAAGGAGAAATCCTCAGATGTAGATCTCCTGGCGTGTGAGGCTGATGAAACTGTTGCATTATGGGTAACGCAACAGTTCAGTGGAAGTAGTTTATGCCGCGCTCGGCCTTCATCACAGACTCTTTGTTCCTCTTAAAGAGGGAAACTGAAACTGAAGAAGGTGATGGAGAGAGTCCATCATCACATAACTTCACTGTCTTACTGGTGTTTAAAGTCTATACTGGTGTTTAAAGTCTATACTGATGTTTAAAGTCTATACTGGTGTTTAAAGTCTATACTGGTGTTTAAAGTCTATACTGATGTTTAAAGTCTATACTGGTGTTTAAAGTCTATACTGGTGTTTACAGTCTATACTGGTGTTTACAGTCTATACTGGTGTTTACAGTCTATACTGGTGTTTACAGTCTATACTGGTGTTTAAAGTCTATACTGATGTTTAAAGTCTATACTGGTGTTTAAAGTCTATACTGATGTTTAAAGTCTATACTGGTGTTTAAAGTCTATACTGGTGTTTAAAGTCTATACTGGTGTTTAAAGTCTATACTGATGTTTAAAGTCTATACTGGTGTTTAAAGTCTATACTGGTGTTTAAAGTCTATACCGGTGTTTACAGTCTATACTGGTGTTTACAGTCTATACTGGTGTTTAAAGTCTATACTGGTGTTTACAGACAAGAAGTCAACATATATAACTGTTTTATACTGACAGGAATACGTGCACCATAAAAAAGGCAATCCACCTGCAAGTTTAAAAAGCTACAGGCAACATGTTTTCTTACAGGTTTTACTGTCTGTTATTTCCTTGAGTGTATAATGTATGTAAAGTATGTAAATGAAGTGCAACACGCTCACAGAGCTTCAGATTCTGTGTGTGATAAATGGATGGCGTGTGTGTTGCTCCGCTCCCAGAATGTCGCACTGTTAATCAATGTCAGTCTGTTTCTGTCTTTCTTCATAGATAACATCACATCTGAACAGAGCTTAATCACATTTTCACTCTTTATGTCATGACTGGTGCCAGACATCCTGTCTGTCTTAACATGGTTACCTTCCACCTCCTCTCCTGTTTCCTCTCTGTTTCCTCTCAGTTCACAGAGCATTAAAAATGATTTATCCTCATACATGTGCACTAAATACACTAAAACAAAGACTGAAACTCTTCCTCGGGTCATGAAGTCCACTGATGATGTCAATCTGTTTGTTTTCTCAATGAATCATGTTGGTTTTTTAAACCCAGAGAAAGCCTCTCACTCTGGTTGTTTGAAATTGAATTTGATGATGGAGAGAGCGGGATGATGTAGATTCTCACACATCCTCCCTCTGGTTGTTGACCTTACAAATCCTCGCCGACCCCGAAGCAGCGGCTGCTTTAATAAATTCATCAGGGTGAAGCTGACTCGCTGCATTAAATCAGATGGAGCTCTCTTTGTGCAGCGCTGAAAGGCTGCTCTGCATTTACTATGTTTAGCTTCAGTCTTTTTTGTTCAGTTGTCTCATCACACTTCCTGCCCTCCGGAGGACAAAGTGTCCGAAGTGATCAGGGCTGACCAGAAGGGGGCAGGAGCCGGCGGCCTCGTCAGCGTCTGTTCAGTCCTGTTTTTGACCTTTAATTCTCAGAGAGCGTTTTCTCAGCTCAACCCATCTCCATGTTCGTCCAGCAGCAACAGTTTTCCATCGAAATGAAAACAGGCCACACAGCTGTTCTCCTGTGAACCACTCTGCTTTATTCACTGAATATCTCATCTGAGGCCGTTTCTGTTTACATACCCGAGACTGACTGATCACTGTAAATATTGGCTGTCTGTAAAAGATACGGAATAGATCCAGAATGACACTTTCTGAAACTCTAATTAAACTGTCTGAAAGTTGACTATTGTGATAGAAACGTGGTGAAATCTGTGGTTGTGAATCCAAAACGATGTCCAAGAGCTCAGTGTGAGACTCGATGATGATTTTGAATGAATAATAAAATCAAGAAACACACAAACTAAAACGATGGAGTTTCTGGAGCTGACATGAGTTTAGGGTTGAGATATTTATCGCCTGTAACATGAACTCTTCAGTCGAACACAGAAAACTAACTGGAAGGCAGTAAAGGCAAAATACACTAAACTATATCTCTTCTTCTCTGAGCAGGTAAGATGTTCAAGTCCTTGGACCTGTCGCTCATCGTAGAGTTCATGCTGATGTTCTACAAAGACAAACCCATCGACTGGCTGCTGGACCACATCATGTGGGTCAAAGTGTGCAATCCAGAGAAAGATGCGGTGAGCAGCTACTTGCACTGATTTTCTAAATACCAAAAGAAACATTACATTCATTTGGCATTGCTGAGATTACGTATTATCTGTTTTATATCTATTCTCCCTCTAATAATTTTACATTATTGTTATTTGCTCATTTGTAAATGGAATACTGATACAGATACTATAAACATTTCTAGTCAATAAATATATTTTTACTTATATATTCTCCACATTTACTGTAAATTTCTATGTATATAAATTAATTTACTTAGTTTTTTCTCTTACTTTGTATACATACTTGTATTTTCTCGTATATTTCCATTTTTATAAATTCTGATCTGTTCATCAGAAACACTGCGACAGGCAGAAAGCAAACCTGAGGATTCGGTTCAAACCGTCTCTCTTCCAGCATGTCGGCACACACTCCTCTCTGGCTGGAAAAATACAGAAACTCAAGGTAAGACATTCATATGCTTTGATTTTCACTTTTAAGTTTCATTTAGTACTTTAATATGAACTCCTACTTTCACTTCACGTGTATTTTAACCTTTTAAAGCCATGAATTTGCATCATCCCCAGATTTACAACTATTCTCTATGAGCTACCGTCAAATTAATAATCTCCACTTAACTTAACAACACAGACATACAGTAAAATATCCAGTCCTCCTCATTAGAAACCAGCCACAAAATAAACAAAAAATAAAATCTAAAAGTCTCCGTTGTTTGTTCCAGGATAAAGACTTTGGGAAACAAACCCTCCATAAGGGTCACGCAAACCCGCTGGCGGAGGTGACGACCAGCCTGAAGACCTACCAGCACTTCACCCTGGAGAAGGCCTATCTGGGCGAGGACTTCTTCTGGGCCTTCACACCTGTAGCGGGGGACTTTATACGGATACGATTCTTCACACCTGTCCGCATCGAGAGGTTGGTGCTACCGAGTTACAGGGTCCATAGTGGTAGTAGAGGGTACAAGGGTTGACAGGGTGTGCAGGGTAACCGAGGACAACGTGGCATTATAGATATGCTGATATTTTAATCAGAATCATTTCAGATTTGTCTTATTCATAATTACTGCTGTGTCTCTGCACAAGAATCACAAGTTAACCATCACATTGCACATTTTCTCTCTAGTCAGACTGGATGGATTCATTTGATGAAATGTGTTTCTGTTCAGTGAGATGCAGAAGTAAAAACACTTTCTATGAGGACCGGCCGTTATGTAGTCACGCCTCTGCTTTGAAAGTACTGTCTACTTTCTTTCTTGTTGGGCTTTGTGCCTTAATGTTATGTTAATGAATTGTTGAGTCTTGTGCAGTTTCATGTATTTTCCTGTTGAGTTTTATGTATTTTAACAGGACATCTCGAGATGAGCATTTCAAATTAGCTTAGATACTACTTGTACTACTATACAAATAAACATTAAAATGAATATAAAATACATAATCATACTTACTAGCTGTCTCCTCTCAATTCTGTATTTCAGGTATTTCTTTCGGAGCGGGAACATCGAGCATCCAGGAGACAAACTTTTCAACACGTCAGTGGAGGTTCTGCCGTTCGATGTGAGTCTTTGAATCCAGTAACTGTGAACTTTCACTCTGTGATTCTGTCTGCCACCGAGAAATTGAAGGCTTGATTTACAGCAGCCACTGCACAACTGGCCCAGATATAAGACAGTATTTTACTACAGACTTCTACAACAGTGTTGCATTATGGGTTGTTTGTAGCTTTAATGTTGCTAGCGAGTATCTTAAAGTCTCTTTATAGTGAGTCTGTTAGAGTCAGACAGTGTTTCATTAGCTCAGTTTAACGTGCAGAAGGTTTTTTCTGCGGAAATAAATAAAAATTAATTCATGACGAGTGAAAACGAGTCCAAAGAATGAGACAAGCTGCCAAATCCCACAGTCAGAGACGATAAGGAGCTCAAAAAGATAAACAGGCTGTCTTATAACTGCTCATCTTTGACAGCAGCTCAAACAATAATACCAGAAGTCTGTTTCCACTTTAATATCTGATCTGTGTTTCCTGAAACGATGGACGAAACAGCAAAAATACCTGAGCTAGAAGTATCCTTTAAAATAGATCAGAGATGAAGTGTCACTGTAGTAGGTGATCATATCTTAATACTCTCGCATTAACACCTTACATTGCTGACTAAGTTTGTGGTTCCTTAAGTGATGGATCACTGCCTCTTTCTCCTCTGTGGTTGACTATAAGACAGAGGCTGATTGAGACTGTGTCACAGCGAGATATACTGAGAGAAAGAAAAGCTCCTACTGAGAGCAACCTCAGAAGAGAGGGAAGAATAAAAAGGGGAAAAGTCATCCGACACTCACAGCAAGCTGACAACACAAAGAGAAAGGACTGAGAGGGATGATGGAGGCGGTTGCCATGGTAACACTGACCAGGACAAGGAAGGACAGGGAGGTGGTGGCCAAGGCTGATGAAAAAGGAGGATGTGGAAGATGAAGAAGATAAACAGGAGAAACAACTAAACACAAAAGTTTAGCTCAGACTTCTTTCATCAAGGACTGTAACTAAAGGAGAACATGGGTGCAAAATCAGTGTAAAACTTCACATCCACGACCACTAAGGCCTAAAGTTCACTACGTCCACTTGGTCATGTGTTCATTGGTAGGAAGCCAGAGAGGGATCTCACCTTTGTCCTTATAACACGGTCAGAAAGTGGCTCTGATGTTTGACTCTTACAAAAGAGACCTGGAAGAATAAAGCATTAAAAAAAACTTTCCTGGTTTTGTTTTGTGAGTTACTGACGTTAGTAACAAATGACTTTATTTTTAGGCAACTCTCTAGAAGACCTGACATCTGAGAATCTGAATGGTCCACTGATACCACTGGAACATTTCAGCCAATCAAACAATGGCTGACAGATGAAAAATGACCTTGATTTCTAATGCAGGACATAATATAAAGAATTTAACATCCAGTTTGAGCTTCCTTTTTTCTGCTCATTTCAAAATAAAAAAGTCTTTTCACATCCAGCATCATTGTTATTATGGGGGCATTATTTTTTGGAGTACATTACAATTATTCAATAATCAATAGACGTTTCATTATTATTTGTGTATTTTTAAACATGTAAATGAAATACTAGACTCAGAAATGTTAATTTAGACTTCATCAATAGACATACTTGAGTCTACAAAACATGAGCAACGAAACAAACAGCAATTTTAAATAACAGTGATCAATAAAACAAGAAAAATCATAACAAAATAAGTGAAAAAACTTTCAATAAAAAGCAAAAACAAAATAAATACAAACAAATAAATAAAAAGTGACTTTCTGACATGTTCTCCATCACACACACACACAAGGTGATTAAATTATTTCATATTGATTCATTATTTTAATATTGGCAGCCTTAGACTTTAACAGTATGTTTTCATGCTTCTTATAAAGCTGGTAGAATATTTTTAATGTTCATCCACTCATTTATTATTAAGTTATTGATGCTGCAATAATAAGTTCCTGTAAGAGTGAAGTAAATGTGTTTATTTGTATTTTCCAGAATATCCAGGCAGATAAAGAGGCCTTGACAGAAGGGAGGGAGAAAACACCAAAGTACCATCGGACAGAAGATGGATTCATCAGAATAGGTGAGTGAGCATCTGTATTACTGACAATTAATGTTAGACAAAGACAATTGACTAATTCAAAATTAATAGAGATCTTAATTAAAATAATAATGCAACTATTTTGATAAAATAATAATTTCAGTCATTTCTAAACAAAAATGATTGATCTCATTGTAAACAGTTGATTGGACAAAACAACATCTAAAGATGTCATTCTGGACTTTGATGTGATGTGATGGACATTTTAATCATTCATTCATTCATTCATTCATTCATCTTCTTCCGCTTATCCGTTTTGTCGGGTCGCGGGGGCAGCAGCTTCAGCAGGGAACCGGGGGTCAGAGCGCCAGGGTCCCTGCCTCCGACTGCCGCCCATCTCTCTTTGCACCGTATGACCCCTCCCATGGGTGGTGAGCCCATGGGAAGGGGGTACAGCACCTGGTATTCCCAGGCGGTCTCCCATCCAAGTACTAACCAGGCCCGACCCTGCTTAGCTTCTGAGATCAGACGTGATTGGGCGTGTTCAGGGCGGTATGCTGACCCCATTTTAATCAGATTAATCAATAATGAAATGAACTGTTACACATCGTGACACATCGTCCACAAACGGCTGCTTCCCAAAACCTTTCAATAAGTGTGTTTCCCTCCACCTGCAGAAATGTCTGCATAAAAAGCAAATGTAAACAGAGTGAATGATGACGTACATGAGTCATGTGACTGAAATGTGACTGAGGAGCTGAAAACATCAGATCTGTCTGAACTAACAGACATATTTTCATCATATTTTCATAATTTTGAGCTTTGACTGACGCCTCGCTGTGTCTTCTTCTGCAACAGTTTAATGACACCGGCTGTAGAATTAGCGCCACCTGCTGTTTATATGTTAATACTAACACAGCAGCAGTGGATGGAAACTAACATCCACTACATGTTCTATGTTTGGAAGGAAACCTGACTAATGAGAGGGGTCCTGGAATGTGGATGAGCCCGACCCCAACAGGATTACGCTAATCTCAACCTAATCCTAATTCTAACCTCATTCCTGAAAGTATTAAAACAGCCCTTTGAAGAAAACACCTTTTTCCTCGTGAAGTGCAGCAGTTTTAAAATGAAAACAATCGCTATCCAGACCTTTTAGCGTTTTAGCACTATTTCAGAAATAATCTCCAGCCACACCAACGACGCATATCACATGACCATTCAGGCACACTGGGCATACTCACGCCAGTGTAGACAGAAAGCAGATTGTCAGTTCTGCTTGATTTTGACCAGATGGTGGCGCTATATGAAAGGTCAGCATCACAGTTATTGCAGTTTGTCCAGAGGGGAACATGAATGTGTGAACCACATTTCTTGACAATTCATCCAATAGTTATTTGGATATTTCAGTCATGGTGGCAGCAGAGGAAAAGTCAAAGGGAATATTTGAGTTTGGACCAAAGTAACAGACCAACATTACATCCATAGAGTTGTGCTGCTCGTTAAACGTGGTTAGATACATAATTTAATGTTATTAATGATGTGATTGTTTAGTGTTGCCTCATGTGCTGACCATCTGTCTCTAATGCAAATATAACAAAAAGAAGTAGACCCAACAGAAAATCTCTTATATATACACCTTCTCAACATCTCATTTTCTATCCTTCTTCCAAAATTAACGAATGAAAAATTTTGGAGACTCTTTCAGTCCACCGGGGAAAGCTGAGGAATTAAAGGAGACAATGAATGAGTGAAGGGGGGGCGGCATGCAGGAGGAGGGCGGGTCTGATCTGACATCATAAATGACAAGCACCTTTTTATCCTCTTCATTAATTTTTCAAATAAGTCGGCAGATCGATCCGGACGGCTCTCCTTTACTCTATTAATCAGCCTTCAGACATCTGCAGAGAAACACAGAGATAGCCTGCATGTTTCAGGACGATTAACCATCTGAAACATTCAGGACTAAACAACAAGTCAAAGAAGGAAAACAGTGAACAGAAACAGATATTTTAGAGTTTACAGTCTATCGTGTCCTAACTCTGTGCAGAACTGTTGCAGAGGATCACCTGCTTTGGACCAAAACACATACAGTATATTTATCTATTGAAATGCCAGTTTCTCCAACAACTCCACGAGAATTCTTCAAATACAGCACTTTAATTTAAAAAGTTGAAGTTTAATCTTATTATTCTTTATTATTCTCTGTATCATTTATTGAAGCGCCAGTAATGAAGAGTTTTTTAGATGTTTTGTGCACAGTTTGTGACATAAACTTTATCGTTTCTGAGCTCAAGCTGAGATAACCCTGATGACATCGTTATGACGTCATCAGGGTTATTTTCTGTATTCAACGTTAATGTCTGACATCTGTTTCAAACTTTAATGATTCTGTTCCTTTATATCCCAGATATTAACTAGTAGTGGAAGAAGTACTCAGATCCTTCACTTCAGTAAAAGTACCAGAACAACACATGACCACATGGTAGCATGTTCGTTAAACTGTCATCTTATTATTGATCTTCTATTTAATCCATAACTGTCAGTGTTCCCTTTAGAAACCTTTAGAAAAACACACTGCAGAGAGAGCAGAGCAACCTCGTGGTTTTGTTTTAATTATTTTCTGTCTCTGTTTCTGAGAAAAGCTCTCAGACAGCAGTGCATGTTGCTGAAAACTGAATGGAAACCATAATACCCACAATAATAACAGATTATACCCTGTGATAAACAATAACACACCCACACCCCAGATGCTGCTCTTTGTTAGGATTACGGTCTCACTGTTACCTGGATGCAGCCAGAATGATAATCCCAATAAATTATTGCTCTGTTGAGGTGCAGTTACACCAAAAACCAACATTCACTGAGCAGGAAGAACACTGAACACCAGCAGGACGGGCAACACACTCACACACACAAAACATCACATTTTATTTCTGCACTGACAGCCGACAGTCATATAAGGAGAAAACCGTCATCCATTCACATGGGTTAGTTAATGGACTTTGGATAGATGTAATGGGTCTTAATAACCCTGTAAATTATGCACAAAAAGCATAAAGATCCCTCAATTATTCGAGACTCCATCAGCAAATGAATAAATAAATTATAAACCAGGAATAAATCCCTTAAAAACTCCATGGAGGTAAGTACCCCGTACCGTTATTAGCACAATGTTTTATCTATACAAGCTGCATATCTATGGATAGTAGTAAATAAGTAAAACCACCACTTTGGTCCAGACTGAAATATCGCAACTATTAGATGGATTGCTGTGATATTTGGTTCAGACATTCATGTTACAGAAGAGATGAACTGTAATAACTTTGATCATCTTCTCACTTTTTATCTCACTCTGGTAATTTGTCCAAAACTTAAAATTACAGGAAATTAATTTACAATTCCATTTCTACCATATAAATATGTTGTAATATGTGTGATTTATTGTATAAAAGCATTTAAACTTACAGAAAACATAAAAACAACAACTAATATGTATGTGGATATACTATATACAGTGGTGCATAAAAGTATTTATTCAGCCACCAGTTGTTCAAGTTCCTCCTCTTAAAAAGATGAGAGAGGCCTGTAACTTTCATCATAGGTACACTTCAACTATGAGAGACAGAATGAGGGAAAGAATCCAGGAAATCACATTGTAGGAGTTTTAATGAATTAATTAGTAAATTTCCCAGTAAAATAAATATTTGGTCACAAACAAACAAGCAAGATTTCTGTCTCTCACAGACCTGTGACTTCTTCTTTAAGAGGCTTCTCTGTCCTCCACTCGTTACCTGTATTAATGACACCTGTTTGAACTCATTACCAGTATAAAAGACACCTGTCCACAACCTCAAACAGTCACACACCAAATTTGTCAACCTGCACCAGGTTAGGAAGACTGAATCTACAACAGGTAAGCAGCTTGGTGTGAAGAAATCAACTATGGCAGCAATTATTAGAAAATGGAAGACATACAAGACCACTGATAATCTCCCTCGATCTGCGGCTCCATGCAAGATCTCACTCTCATCAAAATGATCACAAGAACGTTGAGCAGAAATCCCAGAACCACCTGGGGGGGCATAGTGAATGACCTGCAGAGAGCTGGGACCAAAGTAACTAAGGCCACCATCAGTAACACACTATGCTGCCAGGGACTCAAACCCTGCAGTGCCAGACGTGTCCCCCTGCTTAAGACAGTACATGTCCAGGCCCGTTTGAAGTTTGCTAGAGAGTGTTTGGATGATCCAGAGGAGGATTGGGAGAATGTCATATGGTCACATGAAACCAAAATAAAACTTAACGTGTCGTGTTTGGAGGAGAAAGAATGGGACCAGGAAGACTGATCCGTGTAAAGGAAAGTATGAATGGGGCCATGTATCTATCTATCTATCTATCTATCTATCTATCTATCTATCTATCTATCTATCTATCTATCTATCTATCTATCTATCTATCTATCTATCTATCTATCTATCTATCTATCTATCTATCTATCTATCTATCTATCTATCTATCGTGTACCTATGATGAAAATTACAGGCATCTCTCATCTTTTTAAGAGGGAGAACTTGAACAACTGGTGGATGAATACTTTTTTGCCCCACTGTATATACATTTTTATTTATCAGTAAAGTATGGAATGAGTAGAATGTGCAGCAAAGGAGGCAAAGTTTATGTTGGGGTCTTTGTTTTGTGCATTTAAATGATGTTGAGTGTGTGTGTATTATAACTCTTGTTAGGAGGGCAGACATATTTATTATATATATTATGAAATGCTAATTTAAACCCCATTCCTTAAGGTCTGTGAACATCAGATGCCTTTAAGTGTAACATGTGAAAGTCCATCACGTTATTGATCCTATCGATCTTTGTCCTTTCCAGGAACATTCCAGAACGGGATTGCAGAGGGGGAAGTGGACCCCACCTTTGGGCCCCTGGAGGCCATGCGCCTCTCAGTCATAACAGACTCACCAGTCTGGGTGATCCTCAGCGAGGTGAGGTGGTCTCGGTGGATTAAAACCAGCGTAACATAACAGCAACTTAGTTTTTTGTTAAAAAAACACCTTTGAATGGAGACATTTATCAGAGAATTCAGGAAGGGTTTCATGTGTTCCTTTGTTCCTCGCTGGGGTTCAAGCATCCTTCAGGGTGTCGTAGGGCTTAAAAAGGACCTAAGAGGTCATTTGAGTGGTTCCAGGGGTGCGACCGAGGCTTAAGGTTCAAGGGATACCTTCAGAGTTTCCACAACTTTCAGAAAAGGTTCACATGAATCCTTGAAGTTCACATGAATCCTTGAAGTAGTCTTTAATGGGATTCCAAGCATCCTGTCGAGGGTTCCTATTGTCATTGACGAGGTCCCAGGGTGTTTTAGAAGGTTATAAGGTACTTTAAGAGGTTAATGGGATCTTTGGAAAGGGTTCTAGGACTCCTAGTAAAGGTTCTGCCATTACAAAAAGGTCTGTAACAGAACTTCTGAGTCCTTGACCGGTTTCCAAGCTGCCTTGATGGCATTGGAGTATTAGACAGATGTTTGGGTTCTTGATAGTCTTTCGTGGTTGTCCATTAGTTCTTGTTGGAGTCCTAGACCATGTAGGGATTTTGTTGATGCTGTAGAGGTAAAAGTCTGTAGTGTTTTTTACGGGTTTCCAAGGATCCTCAGTTTGGTAATAACTGAAGACTAAAAGGTGCTTTTAAGGAGGTTTTAGGTTTTCTCTGAGTGGTTTAAGATTCAGGTAACCGGATTCAGGTTCTATGGGACAGGGTTTTAAAGGGTTTAAGTAAGTTTTCTTGATTTTCTTTAAGAAGTTCACAGAGGTCCCTGCTTTCAAAGATCAAAGAAGATAAGTTACCTACCTGTTAAATCTAGAATAGAATTTAAAATTCTTCTACTAACTTACAAAGCTCTTCATGGTCAGGCACCATCATATCTAAAAGAGCTCATAGTACCTTACCACCCCACTAGAACATTGCGCTCCCAGGATGGTGGGTTCCTTGTGGTTCCTATAGTGTCTAAAAGTAGATTGGGAGCCAGAGCTTTCAGCTATCAAGCTCCTCTTCTGTGAAATAAACTACCACTCTGTGTTCGGGAGGCAGACACGATCAACACCTTTAAGAGTAGACTTAGGACTTTCCTTTTTGATAAAGTTTATAGTTAGGGCTGGCTCAGGTTATCCCTTAATTCTTGCAGGTCTATACTGGATCAATTTAACTCGTTTGTTTATGTATTTTACAGTTGATTTGCCTTTTAACTCTAATTCACAAAGTCAAACTGTGCAGAAGTTTTATAAAGAAGAACTCTCTATATATTAACAAATTCATGTTTTTTGTAATTTTGCAATAAGAATCCCTGTATGACATGTTAACTCAGTTGACACAGATATTTTTATTCTGTGTGCCATGTTTGTTCAAAATTAGGACCTCCACATCTTGTTCAAACTTAAATCATACAAATTTACATTGTTAACATTTGTGGAGAATAAAAGAAGAACCGAGACCAAACACAACAACACTGATAACCAGCAGAGCTGCTGATAAGCATTTTTACTTACTGCTATATTTATTGGATTTTATTTCATTTGAATGTTGTGTTTTACGGTTTAACAAGTTTTGTTTTGTATATAATTTTCTTCTGTTTTTTATATGAATTTATAATGTAGAGTCTCCGACGGGGGACGTGAGAATATCAGATGGTTCGTTGTGAACGTGCTGTAATTCACTGTGTACGTACCGGTTCTCACTGCTTTCTGTGGGCTGTCTTCTCTCAGATCTTCATAAAGAAAGCAGAGTGAATCTCGTCTCCCCCTCAGTGATACCTCAGCACCTCCGAGCGCCAAGCTGCTCACCAGTTCCCCACTGTGGTGCAACAGCGCTACCTTCTGGCTGGACCTCGCCACTGCACGGCTGAGCAGATGGAAGACTGAACACTGACAGACAGATGATAACAGGACACACAGGAAAACCTGTTGTTTGTTTGTTTGTTTTTTTTGCACGACGCGCAAAAACAGAAATTCCTCTTAGACGATGCTGTAATTAATCCTGAAATGTGTTTTTATGTGTATATACAGTGAGGTAAATGTTGAAAACACTGGTAACTGTAAAGGTGATGGCGAGAGCGCCGTGCCTCTTCTGATGATGAAACTGCTGCTTCAAAGACTCAAAGGCCTCTTTCTATCTGCAGACAGCCTGTCTGGACCTTTCTATCTATACCACCAGTTATACCCCCATGTATGTGCATATATGCATAGAAACACACTATCATATGAATGCCCTCGCAGTGTGTTGATACATGTCTGTAGTTGCTGCTCGGGGTTGACGAGTTGCCTTAACAAAGACGAAGAGCAGATTTACTTCCAACAGAAACGAACCCGGACACAAAAATGTAGCGACCACCAATACCCAGAATCCTATGCTGCGACCTCTGACCTTCTCACAGCGTTTATCATTGTGGCTTGAAACTACTGACAATGGAGGCTGGTATTTAGTTTTTTAATGATTCACCTTATTTTGAGTTAACTGAGGCCTTGTCACTGATGACTGCTCTGCGTTCTACTTCACAGTACTCTAATGTACTCTGCTGTGCTCTGTTGTACTTTACTGTACTGTAGTTTTTCAGTCCAGTGCAAACATTCGTCTTTTCTTTGTTTTCCTAAGTCTCTCATTGACATGTTTGGTAATAAATAATAAAATTCTTCCACCAGTTTAATTTTCATTTCTCCGTAAAGATGCTTTCAGTCCACTGTGGATTTGTTTTATCGTAGGAGATTCATGTTTGCTTTGAATTTTTGATAAATTGTTCCCTCAAGTTACCGATTTGTGAAATTTTATATCCTTTATTTGTTCCTGAATCGAGTTATTTCCATCAGACCAACTCAATTTAATTTTGAGTTTAGACTGAGGCAGCATCTACAATGTATGGCCAAAAGTAAGTGGACAGCTGTGTTCACATACTTTAAAGTACTTTGAATCTGGGTCTGTCTGCATACAATCACATATTAGACTGAGCTGTTTGTGGCAGCAGTTTGTGTTGGTCTTTCTTGTTTCAACACGACACAAAGCAGCTTATCAAGAAATGTTTTTGGTGTAGATCTTAACCGCATCACCAACTGACCAGACTAACAAACAACAAATAAACAACCAAAGGAAAAATTACAATAACATTTCATCAATCAGCTAGAATAATCTTTTAAAAACATATATATGAAATGAAATACACAAAAGAAATAGAAATTAAGAATTTAATGTGATGCCATTTTTTATGTTAAAACAATATAATAAATAAGGTGATAACTTGATAACATGTATATAATATCTGTACAGCAGGATAACTGAATGAATACTGACCATGTTTCATTTTGTAAGAAATCTGAGAGCATTGGTCTGAGCTACCTGGTCTAAGAATATTAGCTTCTTTTTTACAGCTTTTTAAATATGTATATATGTGACTGTTGGCTTTAGACACTGTTTACAACCAGTGAGACATCAGGTTGGTACTAAATAACATGAGAAAGTTTCTCCAACAGGAGGAGACTCTCCCTCCTACAGACGACACAGAGACGCTGAGGAACCGAACCCGAACCACAACCCATACCCAAGCCCAAACCCAGGATACAGAGGCTGAGTGAAGGTGGTGTTGAAGGTGTGGAGGTGGATCAGTGAGTCAGAGGAGACTCTGTAGAAGGTCAGAGTGCCAGCAGGACAGTCCACATACACTCCTACTCTACCAGAGACAGAGGAGGAGAAGGAGGAGATGACTGTTTTTATGTTATTGTGCCAGACAGAGTAACCATCATCAGAGCAGCTCAGACTCCAGGACTGATTATTCCATCCAAACAAACAGTATTTAATGTCTCCTCTCCGTCTGATTCCTCTGTAACTCACTGATATATCAACTTCTTCTCCTCTCCACTCGACCTCCCAGTAACATCGACCAGTCAGAACATTTCTACACAACAGTTGAGGGCAGGAATCAAATCTGTGTGGATGATCAGGATATGACTGATCCTTCTTCACATATGTCACCTTCCTGTTGTTGTCAGACAGTTTGAGGTTTCTGTTTGCTGTGTTTGGATCCAGTGTGAGTTCACAGAAATCTGATGGAGAGAACGAGACATAATACAGCTGCAGTTATTGATCTATTATCTGTTTGATGATGACATCATCTTCATCCTCAGCAGGATGTGAATGAGTGATGTCACAGTTTAAAGTTTGCTTTGTTTCATGAATGAAATGAAGAACACACTTACACTTCCTCAGACCTGGTTTCAACCATCGGACTCCAGCAGGCTGCAGGCTGAAAGGAGGAGGGGGGTCAGAGCAGCACGTTTTCTTTCAGCATGCAAACATGGACGTTACATCGCTCTAGTCTACTGTTTTATTATTCTGCTCACATGTGGGATTGGCCTTTGATAGACTTTTATCCAATCAGAATCCGGTATCCCAATCCTTCTGAAACCCTGATTGAATGTAATCAGGTTTAAGGATCTAAAGAAACATTCATGACGTGGAGAGAGGGTGGCGTGGAGACTTTAGGGGTGGCAGAAATATATATATGCTGACTGAATCACAAACAATCCCATATTTCAAGATTTGCCTCCAAATGAAGAGATTTGAAGTCAGAAACATGACATTATTGTGGCACATGAGTAAAGCAGTGAACAGAAATATCTAAAGGTGACATTAGAAATCAATCAATGGTTTTATTTCCAAATCTTCAGCCATGTTTTCCTCTGTGTGGTTTCATCTGTGTGATGCTCTCCCTCTTCCATCTCATCATCTCTGCTGTTCTCCTTCTTCCACCTCGTCATCTCCCTGCTCATCTTTGCCTTCCACCTTTTCTCTTCCCTGTTGCTCTCTTTCTATCAGCACTTCTCCTGATGCATCTCTCTGTTCATTAGTTGGTAGAACAAAGCTGCTGATGTCACCCTTCCTCTTCATATTTAGACATTATTTAGCATCTCTTTCACATTTAAAGTCGTCACAATTCTGTCTTGATTTTATCTTTTTTTTTACTCTTTTTCTTCTACACGTGTTTTTTCACTATTTGATGTTGTTTTGTTTAAGACTCTTTTATATTTTAATGACTTGTTGAAATGAAGGGGCAGACTTTGTGTAAGGGCACTGGGCTTTTTTCCTCTCCTGCACAGCCACTATAACTTCTATTTAATATTTGTTCGTTCGTTCGTTCGTTGTCTTCCGCTTATCCGAGTTCGGGTCGCGGGGGCAGCAGCTTCAGCAGGGGAGCCCAGACTTCCCTCTACCCAGCCACTTCTGTCAACTCTTCCGGGGGGACCCCAAGGCGTTCCCAAGCCAGCCGAAAGACGTAGTCCCTCCAGCGTGTCCTGGGTCTTCCCTGGGGTCGCCTCCCGGAGGGATGTGCCCGGAACATCTCACCCGGGAGACGTCCAGGAGGCATCCTCACGAGATGCCCGAGCCACCTCAGCTGGTTCCTCTCGATGCGGAGGAGCAGCGGTTCTACTCTGAGCTCCTCGCGGATGGCCGAGCTTCTCACCCTATCTCTAAGGGAGAGCCCAGCCACCCTGCGAAGGAAGCTTATTTCGGCTGCGATCTCATTCTTTCGGTCACTACCCAAAGCTCGTGACCATAGGTGAGGGTAGGAACGTAGATCGACTGGTAAATCGAGTGCCCCCGAGGGACACGGTCGAACGCCTTCTCCAAGTCCACAAAGCACATGTAGACTGGTTGGGCGAACTCCCATGCACCCTCCAGGACCGCGCTAAGGGTATAAAGCTGGTCCACGGTTCCACGGCCGAGACGAAAACCACACTGTTCCTCCTGGATCCGAGGTTCGACAATCTTGCGGACCCTCCTCTCCAGGACCCCCGAAAAGACCTTCCCGGGGAGGCTGAGGAGTGTGATCCCCCTGTAGTTGGAGCACACCCTCCGGTCCCACTTTTTGAAGAGGGGAACCACCACCCCGGTCTGCCAGTCCAGAGGCACTGCCCCCGATGTCCACGCGATGTTGCAGAGACGTGTCAACCAAGACAGCCCCACAACATCCAGAGTCTTAAGGAACCCCGGTCTGACCTCGTCCACCCCCGGGGCCCCGCCACCGAGGAGTTTTTTGACTACCTCAGCGACCTCTGCCCCAGAGATGGGCGAGACCACCACGGGGTCTCCAGACTCTGCCTCCTCAGAGGAAGACGTGCTGGTGGGATTGAGGAGGTCTTCGAAGTATTCCCTCCACCGACCCAAGACGTCCCCAGTCGAGGTCAGCAGCACACCATCCCCACTGAACACAGTGTTGATAGTGCACTGCTTCCCCCGCCTGAGTCGCCGGATGGTGGTCCAGAACCTTCTCGAAGCCGTTCTAAAGTCGCTCTCCATGGCCTCGCCGAACTCCTCCCATGCCCGAGTTTTTGCCTCCGCAACCGCCGAGGCCGCGCTCCGCTTGGCATGTCGATACCCGTCAGCTGCTTCAGGGCTCCCACAGGCCAAAAAGGTTCTGTAGGCCTCCTTCTTCAGCTTGACGGCATCCCTCACCGCCGGTGTCCACCAGGCGGTTCGGGGACCACCGCCGCGACAGGCACCAATCACCTTACGGCCACAGCTCCGGTCGGCCGCCTCGACAATGGAGGAACGGAATAGAGTCCACTCGGACTCAATGTCCCCCGCCTCCCCCGGGACATGAGGTGGGAGTTGAAGCTCTTTCTGACAGGAGATTCAGCCAGACGTTCCCAGCAAACCCGCACAGAACGTTTGGGCCTGCCAGATCTGACCGCCATCCTCCCCCACCATCGGAGCCAACTCACCACCAGGTGGTGATCAGTTGACAGCTCCGCCCCTCTCTTCACCCGAGTGTCCAAAACATATGACCGCAAGTCCGACGACACGACCACAAAGTCGATCATCGAACTACTGCCGCGGGCGTCCTGGTGCCAGGTGCACATGTGGACACCCTTATGCTTGAACATGGTGTTCGTTATGGACAATCCATGACGAGCACAGAAGTCCAACAACAGAACACCACTCGGGTTCAGATCAGGGGGGCCACGCCCCTCCAGGTGTCACTGTCGCCGCCCACGTGAGCATTGAAGTCCCCCAGGAGGGCGAGGGAGTCCCCAAAGGGAGCGCTCTCCAGCACCCCCTCTAAGGACTCCAAAAAGGGTGGGTACTCTGAGCTGCCATTCGGCGCATAAGCACAGATGACAGTCAGGACCCGTCCCCCCACCCGAAGGCGAAGGGAGGCTACCCTCTCGTCCACCGGGGTGAACCCCAACGTACAAGCGCCGAGCCGGGGGGAAACAAGCAGTCCCACCCCTGCTCTGCGCCTCTCACCGGGGGCAACTCCAGAGTGGTAGAGCGTCCAGCCGCTCTCAAGGAGGCTGGTTCCGGAACCCACGCTGTGCGTCGAGGTGAGCCCGACTATATCTAGCCGGTACCTCTCAGCCTCGTGCACCAGCTCAGGCTCCTTCCCCGCCAGAGAGGTGACGTTCCACGTCCCCAGAGCCAGCTTCTGCAACCGGGGGTCGGACCGCCAGGGTCCCCGCCTCCGACTGCCGCCCATCTCTCTATGCACCGCTCCCCCCCTGTGACCCCTCCCATGGGTGGTGGGCCCATGGGAAGGGGGGCCCATGTCGTCTTTTCGGGCTGTGCCGGGCCCCATGGGTAAGGGCCCGACCACCAGGCGCTCGCCAACGATCCCCGCCCCCAGGCCTGGCTCCAGGGGGGGGGGGGGGGGGGCGGTGGCCCGCGTCCAGGCAAGGGAGTATTGGTTCAGTCTGTTCTTGTTCTCATCAGGGGATGTTTGAGATGCAATTTGTCTGGACCCTCACCTAGAACCTGTTTGCCTTGGGTGACCCTACCAGGGGCATAGAGCCCCTGACAACATAGGAGCTCCTAGGATCATTGGAACACGCAAACCCCTCCACCGCGGTAAGGTGGCAGCTCCAGGAGGGGTATTTAATATTATTTAATATTTGATCATAACTATTACTGTAACTCAGTCTGGGTGAGGACTCGTCCCACTAAACTTGTCTTCAGAAATGATCAATACGAATTATCAACTGTGTACATCAAACTCATTCATCTCAACCGTTGTTTTTCCAGTCAGCATCCTCAGTGTTTATCAAGTCAACCAACTACAGATCTCTTTATTTGTGTGCAGTTGTTTGAACAGAACCCTTCCCTCATATTTTCATCAGCAGTATTCCTACAATCATTAACAATCATCTTCAACTGTAAACTCAGGCTTCCTGTCTGTCAATCATCTTAACTACAGTTTGGTTTAATTTACAGGTTCAGTGACATGGAAAGCTCCACCATCTCACAGATTAAGAAATCTGGTAAAAGCTTGTTTTAATCTCTGCACTGCCCACCAATAATTAGTCATTTTAATTATTCTTAATGACTTGTACTTGTGTACTTGTAGAGATGGATGTTTGATAGTGTGTGAAATTTTATCTTGTCTTGTTCTTTTTCATCCTTGTATTGGAGACTTAAAAACAATTTTAATAAAAACACACATATCCTTGGCAAAATGTATGCATTAAAACAAAATTAAACAATGAAATGGACAAAAATGTCTCTGTTGATGCACAACGGTTCAATTTTAAAACATTTTTCAGATGAGCAAGTAACCATTTAGATTCCCAATATGAGGTCTGTTTATTAAAGTATTTTGAAGTTAGCTTCAACGTTTTCTCGACTGTCCCAGAATTACCCCAGACACCGTATGTTTGTGTCCCTGGTTCTATTTTTACCTTCACCAGGACAACAGGACATTGATAAGTTTGAGCTCTGCCCATGCCACCCCGGTAGATCCAGAAACCTTCAAACACTCTAAACAAGTTGAGATCTGTGATCATCTCTGACAGAAAATATGTTTCCAGCTCTTCCTTCTCTATCAGACATTGTCTCTTGGTACCTGAGAGTCTCCAGTCTCCAGTGTGGATCCTCCAGTTTAGCAGACAGCAGCTTCTCTCCTGAGTCTCCTGGATGGTTGTAGCTCAGGTCCAGCTCTCTCAGATGGGAGGGGTTGGAGCTCAGAGCTGAGGCCAGAGAAGCACAGCCTTTCTCTGTGATCAGACATCCTGACAGCCTGCAGACGCACAAAACAACACACATGTCAGACAGTCTGAGAGTACTGCTGTGTGCAGTCTGATACAACAATGAACTGGCTCCTAACTAACTAACTAAAAGATGAAGTGAATCAGGGAGGTTCAGAAAGTTGAGCATCCAGCCAGATGGGAGAAGTCACCATCTGAGATGATTCAGCATCTCGGACTAGTCCCGGACTAGTCCGGGACTAGTCCCAGCCTAGTCAAGCGAGCATGAACTGATGAAGCCTCTTGGATGAGAGGTGAAACGTCTTCAAGACAAATAACCAAGTCCAGTTGCGATCGATTTAATCTACTTGAGATAACTATGACCTGGATGAATGAGAATATTCACAGACTTATGATTCAGCATGTTTTTACCTCGTCATTGTGATCTAAATGTTAAAACATTCAAATGGGCTTTGCGACCTGCTTTACGGTAAGCGTATTCTGTCACTTCCGGTTACTGGTGTTACTGACACGGTGCTCTCTGTTATGCTCACCTAGTTATATTGTCATATATTCCTCACATTGGCGAGTGTTTTTACAACTTTGCACCACCACATAGACTTGTTCTGTTTGTACACGGACAGGTCTCTTAACTTTAGCAACCACAGTTCGATAGTTTTTATCAGTTCGCTATCTGACTTACTAGCTAGCCTAGCTAGAAAATGGCTTCTCTCTCCTCTCCCACTCTCTCTTCTCCTCTCTCCTGCTCTGTGTGTCAGATGTTTAGTTACTCCTCGTCCTCCTTTAGCGAAAATGGTAAATGCATTAAATGTAATTTATTTGTAGCTCTGGAGGCGAGTGTTAGCGACTTAGAGGCACGGTACCGCACCACCGAAAAATCAGTTATAGTTAGCAAGTCCCCTGTAGCCGGTGCGGTACCACCGAAGGCAGCTGTAGCTAGCCGTCCCCCGGTAGTTCCCGAGCAGCCGGGAGGCTGGGTGACTGTTCGAAGGAGGCATAGCCCCAAACAGAAGCCTACGGTACACCACCAACCACTACACGTATCAAACCGATTTTCCCCACTCAGCGACACACCCGCTGAGAGGCCAACTCTGGTCATTGGCAGCTCAATCTTAAGAAACGTGAAGTTAGCGACACCGGGGACCATAGTTAAATGCATCCCGGGGGCCAGAGCGGGCGACATTGAATCTAATTTAAAACTGCTGGCTAAAGATAAGAGGAGATATAATAAAATTAATTTTCACGTCGGCGGTAATGACACCCGATTACGTCAATCGGATGTTACTAAAGTTAATGTGTCATCGGTGTGTGAATATGCAAAAACAATGTCGGACTCCGTAATTTTCTCTGGTCCCCTACCAAATGTAACCAGTGATGACATGTATAGCCGCATGTCGTCATTTCACCGCTGGTTGTCGAGGTGGTGTCCAGATAATAATGTGGGCTTTATAAATAATTGGACACCTTTCTGGGGAAAACCTGGTCTGATTAGGAGAGACGGCATCCATCCCACTTTGGATGGAGCAGCTCTTATATCTAGAAACATGGCCAAGTTTATTAGTCGATCTAACCCATGACAATCCAGAGTTGAGACCAGGAAGCAGAGCTGCAGTCTTACACGCTTCTCTGCGCCTCCACTAGAGCAGTTGCCCACCCAATCATCTAGTATAGAGACTGTGTCTGTCCCCCGTCCACCTGCATTATTTAAAGATAAAACAAACAGAAGAGGAGTAAATCATAAAAACCTGATAAAAATTAAATCAACATCTCAAAGAGTCCAAAACAAGATAATTAAATGTGGACTCTTGAATATTAGGTCCTTGTCCTCTAAAGCTGTTTTAGTAAATGAATTAATATCTGATTATGATATTGATTTATTCTGCCTCACTGAAACCTGGTTGCAGGAGGATGAATATGTTAGTTTAAATGAATCCACTCCCCCCAGTCATTGTAATACTCATATTCCTCGAAGTACTGGTCGAGGTGGTGGAGTTGGAGCCATATTTGACTCTAGTTTACTCATTAATCCTAAACCTAAACTAAATTATAATTCATTTGAAAGTCTCGTTCTTAGCCTGACTCACCCAACCTGGAAAACATTACAGCCAATATTATTTGTTATATTATATCGAGCTCCAGGTCCTTATTCTGAATTTCTATCTGAATTTGCAGAATTTGCATCAGGCTTGGTCGTTAAAACAGATAAAGTAATTATTGTAGGTGATTTTAATATTCATGTCGACAACCATAGTGATAGTCTTAGTACTGCATTTATCTCTTTGTTAGACTCAATTCAATTCCACACTCTTGACCTTATACTCTCATATGGCATTGAAATTGATCATCTAATAGTCTTTCCACATAATCCTATTCTATCTGACCATTTTCTAATAACCTTTGAGTTCATACTACTGGACTATAAGCCTTTTTTCAGAAACTCCTACAGCAGATGTTTATCTGACAGTGCTGTAGCCAAATTTAAGGAAACGATTACTATAGTATTAAATTCAATGCCATGTCTTAATGTTACAGAGGACTTAGCAGCTTCCTGTAGCCCCTCACACATAGATCAGCTCGTTAGTAATACTACAGAGTCATTACAGACAACTCTTGACTCTATTGCACCTCTGAAAAAGAAGACAATAAAACAGAGGAGGTTAGCACCATGGTATAGCCAGCACACTCGCAAATTAAAACAAGAGGCACGTAAATCTGAACGTAAATGGCGTGCCTCTAAACTGGAAGAATCTCGTCTAGCCTGGCAAGATAATCTTGCAATTTATAGGAAGGCTCTGCGTAATGCCAGAACAGCCTATTATTCCTCATTAATTGAGGAAAATAAGAACAACCCCAGGTTTCTCTTCAGCACTGTAGCCAGGCTAACAGAGAACCACAGCTCTATTGAGTCATCTATTCCTTTAAGCCTAACTAGTAATGACTTCATGAGCTTCTTTAATGATAAAATTATAAATATTAGAGACAAAATTCATCACCTTTTGCCCTCATCAGGCACTCATCTGATTTCAGATACAGCAAGTTTGGAAATAGCTATACAATCTGACATATATTTAGACTGCTTTTCTCCCGTCGACATTAAACAAATAACTACAATAATTACTTCATCTAAGTCGTCAACCTGTCTCTTAGACCCCATCCCAACCAGGCTGCTTAAAGATGTATTACCTTTAGTTAGCCCGTCCTTATTGAATATGATTAATCTGTCTTTATTATCAGGATATGTACCACAGTCCTTTAAAATAGCTGTGATTAAGCCTCTTCTTAAAAAACCAACTCTAGATCAAGAGGTTTTAGCCAATTACAGACCGATATCAAACCTTTCATTCATCTTTCTCCACACAAACAGTTTATTCGAGGAGTTTCAGTCAGGATTTAGAGTAAATCATAGCACAGAGACCGCACTAGTTAAAGTTACAAACGACCTCCTAATGGCATCAGACAAAGGACTCATCTCTGTACTTATCCTATTAGATCTTAGTGCCGCATTTGACACCATTGACCATCAGATTCTCTTACAGAGACTGGAATACCAAATTGGCATTAAAGGAACCGCCCTAGGCTGGTTTAAGTCATATTTCCTAGACCGTTCTCAGTTTGTTCATGTTCATGATGAATCCTCCATGCAAACCAAAGTTTCTCATGGAGTCCCACAAGGTTCTGTATTAGGGCCACTTCTTTTCAGTTTATATATGCTTCCCTTAGGGAACATTATTAGGAATCATTCAATTAACTTTCACTGTTATGCTGACGACACCCAATTATATTTATCGATCAAGCCTGATGAAATTAATCACTTGACTAGACTTCAAGCATGCATTAAGGACATAAAAAATTGGATGACCCACAATTTTCTGATGCTAAATTCAGAAAAAACTGAAGTTCTCGTAATAGGACCCAAACACCTTAGAAACTATCATTCCAGAGATTTAGCCTTAGATGGGATCACCCTGGCCACCAGCTCCACCGTAAAAAATCTTGCCGTTGTTTTTGATCAAGACTTGTCCTTTAATAACTATATAAATATAGTTCATTTTTTATTCATTGTGAGTGTACAATATGTGTGTGTTGATTTGTTCTGTACATGTGACATCATTGCACGTCTGTCCGTCCTGGGAGAGGGATCCCTCCTCTGTGGCTCTTCCTGAGGTTTCTTCCACCTTTTTCCCTGTTAAAAGGTTTTTTGGTGGGCAAGTTTTTCCTCACTCGAATCGAGGGTCTAAGGACAGAGGGTGTCACTTCCTGTACAGATTGTAAAGCCCTCTGAGACAAATGTATTTTGTGATTTTGGGCTATATAAATAAAATTTGATTTGATTTGATTTGATTCATGAAGAGTGAAGCTGTAGAATAAAAACATGTACTTATATCAGTGCTGTTGAAGGAAGAACAAGGAGCCTCCTGCCATTAAAAGTGACTTCACAGGGGTTCATGTAAGTATCCACAGAGAGAGGCCACAGGTCTGTTCTTTAGCCTGTCAATATCATTCAGATTTTAAATGGTCATCTGTTGAATGAAACAGAGTTCATATACTGTATATGTGATGTACAGTTTATGAAGCTGAATCAAAGAAAGAAACTTGAAACTGCAAATCAGAAATCCTGACATAAGAGAGGCTGAACTCATAGTTAAGGACAGTAATTTAAAGAAAGTATAATTTAATCTGACCTGAGAGTCTCCAGTGTACAGTGTGGACTCTTCAGTCCAGCAGACAGCAGCTTCACTCCTGAATCCTGCAGGTTGTTGTTACTCAGGTCCAGCTCTCTCAGACTACAGGACTGGGAGCTGAGAGCTGAGGACAGAGCTGCACAGCTTCTCTCTGAGAGGTTACAACCACTGAGCCTGGAAATGATAGAAAAACAAACAAGTAACAACTTATTTATTTTTCTAAAAAGTATTTAAATAATGTTGAAAAGAATCCAACTATCTGTGTACTTACAGAGCTTTGTTGGAGGCTTTGACCACTGGCAGCAGCCTCAGCAGAGCCTCCTCTGAAGCAGAGTATTTCTTCAGGTCAAACACGTCCAGATCTTTTTCTGATGACAGTAAGATGAAGCCCAGAGCTGAACACTGAGCAGGAGACAGTTTATCTGTGGAGAGACATCCTGAACTCAGGGTCTGTTGGATGTCCTCCACTAGAGATCGATCCTTCAGTTCATTCAGACAGTGGAACAGATTGATGCTTCTCTCTGCAGACAGATTCTCACTGATCTTCTTCTTGATGTACTCGACTGTTTCCTGATTGGTCTGTGAGCTACTTCCTGTATGAGTCAGCAGACCTCGTAGAAGCGTCTGATTGGTCTGCAGTGAAAGACCCAGGAGGAAGCGAAGGAACAAGTCCAGGTGTCCATTTGGACTCTGTAAGGCCTCGTCCACAGCTCTCTGGTAAAAAACTGTTGGTTTGTCTTTAAATAGTTTAAACCACCGGGAGGTTGTTTGTTCTTCTGCCAGCAGATTGACTCCAGACTTGATGAAGGTCAGATGGACATGAAGAGCAGCCAGAAACTCCTGAACGCTCAGATGGACAAAGCAGAACACCTTGTCCTGGTACAGCCCTCTCTCCTCTTTAAACACCTGTGTGAACACTCCTGAGTACACTGAGGCTGCCGTGATATTGATGCCACACTCTGTCAGGTCTGATTCATAGAAGATCAGGTTGCCTTTCTGCAGCTGCTCAAAAGCCAGTTTTCCCAGAGACTCAATCATCTTCCTGCTCTTTTTATTCCAGTGTGGATCTGTCTCAGCTCCTCCATCATACTTGACGTTCTTCACTTTGGTCTGGACCACCAGGAAGTAGATGTACATCTCAGTCAGGGTCTTGGGCAGCTCTCCTGTCTCTCTGCTTTTCAACACATCCTCCAGAACTGTAGCAGTGATCCAGCAGAAGACTGGGATGTGACACATGATGTGGAGGCTTCGTGATGTCTTCATGTGGGAGATGATGGTGCTGGCCTGCTTCTTATTTCTGAATCTCTTCCTGAAGTACTCCTCCTTCTGTGGATCAGTGAACCCTCTGACCTCTGTCACCATGCCGACACACTCAGGAAGGATCTGATTGGCTGCTGCGGGTCGTGTGGTTATCCAGAGGCGAGCAGAGGGAAGCAGTTTCCCCCTGATGAGGTTTGTCAGCAGCACGTCCACTGAGGTAGACTCTGTAACATCAGTCAGGGTCTCGTTGTTGTGGAAGTCCAGAGGAAGTCGACACTCGTCCAGACCGTCAAAGATGAAAACAACCTGGAAGTCTTCAAACCTGCAGATTCCTGCTTCTTTGGTTTCAGTAAAGAAGAGATGAACAAGCTCCACCAAGCTGAACTTTTTCTCTTTCAGCACATTCAGCTCTCTGAAGGTGAATGGAAATGTGAACTGTATGTCCTGGTTGGCTTTGCCTTCAGCCCAGTCCAGAGTGAACTTCTGTGTTAAGACTGTTTTCCCGATGCCAGCCACTCCCTTTGTCATCACTGTTCTGATTGGTCCATCTCTTCCAGGTGAGGCTTCAAAGATGTCTTCTTGTCTGATGGTTGTTTCTGGTCTGACTGGTTTCCTGGATGCTGTTTCAATCTGTCTGACCTCATGTTCATCATTGACCTCTGCAGTCCCTCCCTCTGTGATGTGGAGCTCTGTGTAGATCTGATTCAGGAGGGTTGGGTTTCCTGCTTTAGTGATCCCCTCAAACACACACTGGAACTTCTTCTGCAGGTTAGACTTGAGTTTATGTTGACACTCTGCAGGAGATCCTGAATGAACACAAGATCAATAATTTATTAATAGAGACAATATGACAATTTAAAGAATGCATATATGAACATATGTTCCTCCATGTCTTGAGACGTCAGTAAATGTCTCATTTATCCAGCAGGTTAAATCTTTATAGAAATCCTCTTACTGCTCTGCAGACGCTCAGCCAGCTCCTCCTGCTTCATTCTCCTCAGGAAGTGCAGTGTGATCTTCAGAAATGCTTCTCTGCTGCTCCTCCTCTGCTCCTTCTCCTCACCGTCCAACACCTCCTCATCCTCCCTTTGACTCTCTGAGCATTCTGGGTAATCTGGACTCAGAACCTTCTGCATCTTCTTCAGCTCGTTCTTCACAAAAGTGACGATGTTGTCCTCCAGCAGCTGGAACAGAATACTATATGAATGACACCATCAAGCTGAAATCATGAAGCAAACATCAGATCATGTTGGACAGACTGACAATCCGCTGGTCTACAAAGTGCAGCATGGAGGTGACTGTGAACACAACAGATGTAAAGTAGTTGCTGTACATGTACAGACCATAAATATGGAGTCCAGGTATGTTTGATGCTGCTGGTCAGACTGAGCACTGGGAACCTCTGAGCTCTCCTGGTCCACTCTGTGGAGGAATCATGAACAATGTGAGCCTGTGAATATTCTCATTCATCCAGGTCATAGTTATCTCAAGGAGATTAAATCGAACGCCACTGGACGTCACCTCTCATCCAAGAGGCTTCATCAGTTCATGCTAGCTTGACTAGGCTGGGACTAGTCCAACTAGCTGGTGTAGAAACCCAGGTATTTAACCTCTGTGGAGGCAGTCACATGGCCAGTGATGTCATTGGCTCATTAACACTCCATGTGCCCAACGACAGTCGTTTAGTGACAGTCGTTGGGGGTGGTGAAAGTTAGTTTAGACTTCGTTCTATTGTGTTATGACGACAGTTGTTAGAGTCACATGGGGTCTTTTGTGAATGGCTGTTGTTCTTAGAGGCTAAGTTGCTGAATCTCCTGGGAATAGATGAAAATTGTAAGCATTGTAAATTGGAGATAGATGGTATCTCAGACCTCCTCCTCTGTTTAGGGATGGTTTTTCTAATTTCCCATAGATGGCTTCTTTTACCCCTCTTTCAAACCATCTATCCTCTCTGTCCAGGATGTGAACATTATTGTCATCAAAAGAGTGAGCTTTCTCCTTGAGGTGTAAGTAGACAGCAGAGTCTAGGCCTGAGGAGTTGGACCTCCTGTGTTGGTTAATGTGCTTGTGCAATGGTTGCTTAGTTTCCCCAATGTAGAGGTCTTTGCATTCCTCATTGCACTGTACTGCATACACCAGATTGTTTTTCTGAGTGTGTGGTGTTCTGTCTTTGGGGTGAACCAGTCTCTGTCTGAGTGTGTTGCTGGGTTTGAAATACACAGGGATACGGTACTTGTTAAAGATCCTCCTGAGTTTCTCTGATACCCCAGATACATATGGAATGACTATGTTGTTTCTTTTGTCTTGTTTTTCTTTCTCAACCCCCTTGTTGGTGTTTTTTCTGGAACCAGCTGCAGTTTTCACAAAGGCCCAATTGGGATAACCACAAGTTTTTAGGGCATCCCTCAGGTGCTCATGTTCTTCCCCTTGTGCCTGTGAGCTGGTGGGTATATTATCAGCCCTGTGTTGCAGGGTTCTGATAACACCTAGGTTGTGTTCCAGTGAGTGGTGTGAGTCGAAAAGGAGATATTGGTCTGTGTGTGTGGGTTTCCTGTATACCCCAATGTGGAGGCTCCTGTCTTTTTCAATATGGACGTCACAGTCTAAGAAGGGCAAACTGTTGTCCTTAACATCTTCTCTGGTGAACTTGATGTTTCTGTCCACTGAGTTGATGTGTTCAGTAAAGGCTTTCACTTCTTGGGTTTTGATCTTGACCCATGTGTCATCCACATATCTGAACCAGTGGCTCGGTGTTGCTCCTTTAAAGGAGCTCAGGGCACTGCGTTTCATCTCCTCCATGTACAGATTGGTCACAATGGGGGATACTGGGGAACCCACGACACAGCCATGTTTCTGTCTGTAAAATTTGCCAATGTGCTCACATTATGTCTGTCCACACAGAGACAAACTCAAGCTGGACATCTGCACAGTTTCACAGAGCCATACAGTCAAGAATCTGGGAGTAGTTTTTATCCCTTCCTGACCTTTGAGCCACATATCAAGAATGTCACTAAATCTGCCTTCTTACACTGATCCAACATAGTCAGGATCATACATGGACATTTGTCTGGTCTTCAACTGGTCCAAAATGCAGCAGCTAGACTCCTCACTACATCCATCAAGGTGGATCACATTTCTCCCATCCTGATGTCTTTGCATTGGTTACAATACAGGTCACATTTATTTCAAAATCCTCGTTCTGACCTACAAGCACTTTAAGACCTCTGCAGAGAAAATTTAATACTCTTTCCACGACAAAACAAATGCACATTAGGGCTGAGCTTTATGTTTGCAGCTCTGCACTAAAAACATTATTGTCCAGATTGTAACAACTATCAGAAATGACAGAGGACTCTGTGTCTCCTCTGAACCCTCCTGGCCAACTGTCTGTAGCTGAGCATCATCTGTACTGTTTCCTGTACTTCTTTAATCCTGTTACCTTCTGAGAGCAGGCGGTCTGTGGAGAACCCATCGAAACATTACAAGAAAAACAAAGAGCTGGACTGGAGTGAGTCTAACTGAAGACCAAACCATATTTAAATAAGTGAACCCTGTGGGGAGATATTTCTCATGCAACTAGGCATCACCTCAAAATTTAAGACCTACCATGAATAAAATTAAAACCTTTTAAGAGATTTTATGAAAAACTCTGAATTACCTGATTTTAATACTGAGAACAACTTGTATTGAGCTGCTGTGGTTCTGTCAAAAACATTAACTTGATACCAACAACTTACATTTTGTCTGATTTTCTTTGTTTAAAATTAATAATAGCACCCATTGACTGGTCGCTTTTAAAGGACACACATCTGGGTCCAGGTCCAGGTCCAGGTTTAGGTCCAGGTCCAGGTCCAGGTCCAGCAGAGTCTGGTCTTTGATGGATCCTGGTAGGAAAACAGCACTGATAAAGTCATTTGAGTTCACATATTCAGTAAAAATCTCTGGATAAAATACTGAATAATTAATAAACATTAACTTGATACCAACAACTTACATTTTGTCTGATTTTCTTTGTTTAAAATAAATAATATCATCCTTTGACCGGTCGCTTTTAAAGGACACACAGCTGGGTCCAGGTCCAGGTCCAGGTCCAGGTCCAGGTCCAGGTCCAGGTCCAGGTCCAGGTCTAGGTCCAGGTCCAGCAGAGTCTGGTCTGTGCTGCTTCTTTGTTCTTCAACACAACACACACACAGCTTTGAGTGTGAATAATGATGGTGGAGAACAGCAGGGATGAACAATTAATTGAGATTTTATCTAAATCATAATATGTCCTACTGCAATGTTCAAATCACAGGAGCCACAATATTTGTTAAAGGTTCAATCTGTGTCAAAATACCATTTTAAATTAAATATTGTGGTGCTGCAGAGATGTCCTGGTCTACACATCATATTCTACAGACTTAAGAAAACATCTTTGTTTGCTACAGATTCCTGCAAAATTCACACCATAATCATTTTAATATGTTTTCAATTAAAATGAGAATAATGATGCAAAAGTGATCATTTCCTCTTATATCACAAGATCACATCACAATTGCAATATCAGTGAAAATAATGAGATGAGATGTTGTTTGAAGCTGGTTCAGCCCTAGTGAACAGTGATGCACAGTTAGAGATCCTCATCTCACCTCTGAGCTTTGGTCTGGCTGTCATGTTCCCCACACAGAGAGCTTTTAGAGGGAGGGACTCCCTCCTCTCTGTCCTCACACTGATCCATGCTGCTGAAGTCACATCCACATCAGTCACACACACTTTCTACCTTCACCTGGAGAGGAAACACACATCATCCTCCTGTCAGATCCTAAATGTGATTGGCTGTTATGTTCTGTTATATATCAGTGTGAATGCAGCCAGACAGCAGTGTGAGGCAGAGAAAGCTGCCATCATCACTTCTACTATCAGTCCACTAGATGGCGCCACCAAGCAGTGACGTGAAGAGCAGCACACATGATGCACAGAGGAAGACTTACACTCACTGACACACTGAAACTAAAGTGTCTCCACTCTGCAGAAAACGATTCACACTGAACTGAAAACAAGTAAAAACAGCATCAGAAGCATCAATCTAATGTTTCTTTTTAACAATCAATATTTCAAAGCAGGTTCAAACTTCCCCTCTGACTCCACATCAGTCCTGTAGTCCAGTGATTCTCAACCGGGGGTCCGCGGACCCCTAGTGGTCCGTGGTGTAATTGCAAGGGGTCCGTGAAAATAAAATATCTTTTCACGGATCTAATTCAAAGATGACACAGTCAACGATATAGTTGAACAGTGTAAGTGTTGGGACACAGTAATAAATAACAACACTGTGTTCAACTACTGAGGATCAACTCACTAAGTTCACGTTTAGTGCCAAACGACACTTTTAACAACCAGACGGCAGATTTCTGCTGTTTCTAGAGGAGCTAAACTCACAGCAGTTAACTAACAACATGAACAAAGAGTCATTAAAGAGTCAAATACTGTCAGGTACATTACCTGTATTACCTTTACACGGAGAAAGTATCTGCGCCACCATCCCCAAAGTGAAAGTAAAAGTGAAAGTAAAAAGTACAAGTATGTGCACGTCACGTGTCACATTTTTCTGTCCTGAAGACGAATCTGATTGAAAAATGTTTTGAGATTAGAGGATAAAATTATAATTCTATGAGAATTACACACACACACACACGCACACACACACACACACACACATACATGCACACATAGTTGTGATCAGTTGCAGAGGGAGAGACATAAACCTGTTTTTGAAGCATATCACATGATCTGGACTCTTTATTGTCAATCACACAACGTAACAGTAACAGGGGACTGAAATTGTGTTTCCCCAACCTCCAAATGTGCAAAATAGCATTTAACATACTTTTACCACACATGTAAAACACAAAAAGTCTGAGGTATCCTATGATAGTGTGGGGTAATGATAAAGTGCAATAACTAAAGTGTAAGGTGCAATGTAGCCACAAGGGGGCACAAGCCAGTGTCTTATTGTGCCAGTCCCAAGCCCAGATAAATACAGAGGGTTGTGTCAGGAAGGGCATCCCAAATTAAACATGCAAATCAAATCTATGACTTCCATAGCGGATCGGTCGAGGCCCGGGTTAACAACGACCGCCATCGGTGGTCTTGGTAGAGTCTTGAGTGGTAGAGTCGGTGCCTTGCTTAAGGGCCCCTCGGCAGTGCCCAGGAGGTGAACTGGCACATCTCCAGCTACCAGCCCACCTTCCATATTTTTGGTCCATGTGGGACTTGAACCGCCACCCTCCGGTTTTTCAAGCCAAGTCCCAATGGACTGAGCTACTGCCGCCCAAAGTAGAGTGCACTAACAATTTAGCCTACTAAATTTATTTGACATCTTTGCAGATTAAGTCTTTTACCATATATTTAACTCATGTATTCATTTTGCATAATGAGTACCAACAAAGTACAAAAATATTTGCATTCCTGAAGAAAATTCATGTGATTCTGAAAGAGTAGCAGGAAGAAGTAAAGGAGGTAAATGGACAATATGGGAATGAAACCACTCTGCCACTGTCCCAAAATAGTGAGAAAAAGCAGGCTAACAGAAAGCTAATTAGCACCACAAAGATGCAGCAGGAGCCAGGTGTAAATGGCACTAAATCAACAACTCCTTGCTGGAACTCTCTTGGTGCAAAGCCCAGGCATCACAAATTCCCTCCCTCAGATATGGGAAGATGGTTAACAGGCAGAACCCAGCACCCGGAGACTCATGATGACACTGAGTGGCCTGCACTGCCATCAAACAGGAATGCATCTTCAACCCCGCTACCAAGGAGAAAACAACCATGGACTGGAAGTACAACAAAAACAAAGAGCAAATTGCCCCAAGACACAGGGATTCTACTAGAGAACAGATTTGCTCCACTTTCCCAAAATCCTGACTCCCCAAAAGAAAGCTCATCTTCCAGCGCTAGAGAAAGGTATGAAGCTAAATCATATGCTAAAAGGCCACAGAAAGAGCTAACGACTGGGCCTGAAACTCTGATAGTGGGTGACGGAGCTGTGGGTGAGATAAAACGCTTTTGCAGCAAGAAAAACACCAAAGTACTCTGTTTTACCAAAGATATGGTGTCTGATATTTCAAAGAAGATCCTGAAGATTGCTACTGATCATCCAACAGTTAAATCACTCATCATACACACAGGAGCCCTCGATGTTGTGAAGCAACAGGCGGAGGTATTAAAACGGGACTTTGTTGATCTGATGAAGAGAGTCCAATGCCTAAATACTGAGGTGTTTTTCAGTGGACCTCTACCAACAGTTCGGCGAGGAGATGAGCGATTCAGCAGGCTGGTGATGCTAAACAGATGGCTCAAAGATACATGTGCTACTCAATCAATAAACTTTATTGACAATTTCAACATCTTTTGGGAACGCAGGCACCTCTTTAAGGCAGATGGATTTTGCCTTAACAAATCAGGAGTACAGCTGTTAATCTCCAACATTTTTTATTTTCTGCGTCAGACACCAGCAGCCACTGCCAAGGACCAAAGACAAGACAATCCAAAACAACAGATAAGGCGGCGCTCTGGTGAGGGCGCTGAGATTAGGACTGAACAGGGAGGACAGCAGACCCAGAAAGAACCGGCAACATCATTATTCTCACCCCAACAAGTGGAGTCTCCCCCAGCCCCAACAGGGGACACTCAACCTCCACCCCCCCAGACCCCACCCAGCCCCCAACTCTCTCCATTCAGTCTGGACGACTCCCCACTTCTGGATTTCACAGACAGGATGAAGAGTCTTGTCAATATGGGAATGCAATTAACACCACGCCAAAATCCCCTATTTTCTCCACTTAAGCCACCACACCGTCCAGCCCCACCTATTCCACCTCGGAAACAACACTCGACTAAAAGTCACCGAGCCCCCCCACCTCCTTTGAATCATCTTATCTGTGAGTCTGACTGATATGTGCCGGGTCCAGGCTGCAATACTGATATAAATAATCTTCACCAGGAAAAGTCAGGACCCTATGGAGTTCAGATACCCGCCTCAATCCCTGTGATGACAGGTAACAGAAAAGTGGTTAAACTGATGAGAAATAAAAAGGGTTCATTTAAATCTGCCAATCTACTGAGTATAGCATGTCAACCACGAAACTTACCAGTGTCTCCTGTTATCCCCACAAGGATAGCCCTACTCAATATCAGATCACTAGTTAACAAATCACTGATAGTAAATGACATGATTATGACCTATAATCTAGACTTTTTACTTTTTAGTGAAACATGGCTGACTGAATGTAGTTGTGCTACCATTCTTAATGAGGCAGCGCCAACAAATTACAGTTTTATGAGTAAGAGTCGAAATGACAAGAAGGGCGGGGGTGTTGCTGCCATTTTCAAATCAGTATTTCAGTGCAAGGACATTACATTTGGCGATTTTAGTTCTTTTGAATATCTCTGTTTTTTAATGAAGGGTGATCCAAAAGTCCTTTTTCTAATCATTTATAGACCACCAAGGTACTCAGGAAAATTTATTGATGAGTTTGCTGATCTGATGTCAGTTATCTGCACTGACTACAACTTTTTTATCGTAACTGGGGATATTAACATTCACATAGACAACAACATGGATACTAATGCCAAAGACTTCTGTTCTCTACTTGACACCTTTGGCCTTGTCCAACACGTCAAAGGGCCCACACACACTTGGGGACACACTCTAGATCTGGTTATCTCTAAAGGTGTTGACATTTCTTCTGTTGTTGTTAAGGACTTGGCTCTCTCTGATCATTTCTGTGTGTTCTTTGACTTACAGATAATTCCAAACATTCAGATAACCTCTGTGTCTGTTAGGAAAAGGTACATAAACGAGAATACTAGTGCTAAGTTTATGGAGGCTATAGCAATGTCACCAACTGTGAGCGCAGAGACAGTTGATGAACTCCTGGATAATTTCAACTGGAAAATCTCAAATGTCATGGATGCTGTTGCACCTATTAAAACTAAGATGACCATGAGTAGACAGAGATCACCATGGAGGAACACTATGATGGTAAAGGCATTAAAAACAGAATGCAGGAAAGCAGAGCGTAAATGGAGAAAAACTAAACTCCAAATTCACCACGACCTCTACAAACAAAGTCTCAGTAATTTCAACCATGAGTTAATCAAGGCTAGACAGCAACACTTCTCTAAAATTATTAATAAAAACATCAACAACACTCGCACTCTGTTTGCTATAGTCGATAAGCTTACAAACCCCCCAAAAGAGATGGTTTCAGAACTCTCTTCAAAAGAAAAATGCAATGAATTTGCTCACTTTTTCGATGAAAAAATAAAATCTTTAAGGTTAAATATCAACACAAATCTACAAAATGATAAAGTGACGCAATGCCTAAAACCGCCTAGGAATGAATCAACTGTGATGTTAGAATTTAATACAGTTGATCAAAAAAGCATAGAAGAAACAGTTCAGCATCTTAAATCATCGACATGCTGTCTTGACACAATGCCATCTAACTTTTTTAAAGCTATTGTAAAATCTGTCCAAACAGATCTGCAGCAAATAATAAATTGCTCACTTCAATCAGGCACGTTTCCTAAACCCCTAAAAGTAGCTGCCATCAAGCCACTCTTAAAAAAGCGAACGCTGGATACTTTCAAGTTAACCAACTACAGACCTGTCTCAAATCTTCCTTTTATAGTCAAGATTGTTGAGAAAGTGGTTTTTAATCAACTCAGTAATTACTTGAACTCCAGTGGACTTTTTGACAAATTTCAATCAGGTTTTCGAGCTCACCACAGTACAGAAACAGCTCTTATTAGAGTGTTAAATGACATAAGGTTGAACACTGACTCAGGCAAAGTATCAGTTCTGGTCCTGCTGGATCTCAGTGCTGCGTTTGACACTGTGGATCACAGCATACTGCTGAACAGGTTGGAAACATGGGCAGGACTCCGTGGAACAGCCCTAGAATGGTTCAGGTCCTACTTGGAGGAACGGAGTTATTTTGTGACCATTGGAAGTAATCAATCAGATCGAGTGGCTATGACATGTGGGGTTCCTCAGGGGTCAGTTCTTGGACCCCTTTTGTTCAGCCTATATATGCTGCCTTTGGGTCAAATTCTGCAGAATTCTAATGTCAACTATCATAGTTATGCAGATGACACACAGATATATCTTGCGCTGTCCCCAGATGACTGCAGTCCTATAGAGTCATTGTGTAACTGTCTAGAGCAAGTCAAAAATTGGATGAACCAAAATTTTCTTCAGTTAAATCAAGAAAAAACTGATGTAATTGTTTTTGGCAATAAAGAGAAGAGGGTTGCTGTCAGTAAACACCTTGAGTTACTGTCTCTAAAAACTAAAGACCAAGTCCGAAACCTTGGCGTATTGATAGATTCAGATCTGACCTTCAACAGTCACATAAAATCAGTCACCAAAACAGCCTTCTACCAACTTAAGAACATATCCAGAGTTAAGGGCTTTATGTCCCAAACAGATCAGGAGAAGCTGATCCATGCTTTCATCTCCAGTAGACTTGACTACTGTAATGGTCTTTTGACTGGACTCCCCCAAAAAAGTATCAAACAGCTGCAGCTCATTCAGAACGCAGCAGCTCGAGTTTTGACCAGAACAAAGAGATCAGAACACATCACCCCAGTTCTTAAGTCTTTACACTGGCTCCCAGTTAGCCACAGAATATATTTTAAAGTTCTGCTACTAGTTTACAAATCATTGAATGGTTTAGGCCCAAAATACATAAATGAAATGTTAGTAGAATATAGACCCAGTAGCTCTGAGATCTACTGACTCAGGTCAGATAGTGGAGCACAGAGTTCAAACCAGACACGGTGAAGCAGCATTTAGCAGGTATGCTGCTCACAACTGGAACAAACTACCAGCAGGACTGAAATCAGCCCCAACTCTTAGCACTTTTAAATCCAGGTTAAAAACTTTTCTATTTTCACGTGCTTATGGCTGAGCTCTTTTAAAGAACTTCTTAAGAATTTTTAATCATAATCCAGTGATTCGTTTATTGTTTTAAATTGTTTTCAAATTTGCTATTTTAATTATTTAATATTTAATTAATTTTAAATGACATTCTGATGTTTTTAATTAAATTTTCTTCTCTCTTTAATTTTATTTTTTATTTTTTTTTATTGCTATTTCTTGTCTTAATGTCAAATGTTTTTCCTTGCCTCTGTAAAGCACTATGAATTGCCTTGTGTACGAATTGTGCTATACAAATAAACTTGCCTTGCCTTACTGTTAACCAGCTAAATGTTCAAGTTACTTCTTAACCTCTTATGAAAGTATTTTACTTCGTTTTTAATCAGAACAGTACTGCATTTCACCTTTATAACTGTTAAGTGCTTAATGTAAACAAAACTGGTTTTTAAACAGTCACCTTTTTTTCCTTCATGAACTCACAGAGAAAACTACTTCAAAACAAATGGTTGGGACCTTACAGATGCTAAAGTGAACAATCAGAGCTGCTGATAAGCATTTTTACTTACTGCTATATTTATTGGATTTTATTTCATTTGAATGTTGTGTTTTACGGTTTAAGTTTTGTTTTGTATATAATTTTCTTCTGTTTTTTATATGAATTTATAATGTAGAGTCTCCGAGGGGGGACGTGAGAATATCAGATGGTTCGTTGTGAACGTGCTGTAATTCACTGTGAGTACGTACCGGTTCTCACTGCTTTCTGTGGGCTGTCTTCTCTCAGATCTTCATAAAGAAAGCAGAGTGAATCTCGTCTCCCCCTCAGTGATACCTCAGCACCTCCGAGCGCCAAGCTCACCAGTTACCCACTGTGGTGCAACAGCGCTACCTTATGGCTGGACCTCGCCACTGCACGGCTGAGCAGATGGAAGACTGAACACTGACAGACAGATGATAACAGGACACACAGGAAAACCTGTTGTTTGTTTGTTTGTTTGTTTGTTTTTTTGCACGACGCGCAAAAAGAGAAATTCCTCTTAGACGATGCTGTAATTAATCCTGAAATGTGTTTTTATGTGTATATACAGTGAGGTAAATGTTGAAAACACTGGTAACTGTAAAGGTGATGGCGAGAGCGCCGTGCCTCTTCTGATGATGAAACTGCTGCTTCAAAGACTCAAAGGCCTCTTTCTATCTGCAGACAGCCTGTCTGGACCTTTCTATCTATACCACCAGTTATACCCCCATGTATGTGCATATATGCATAGAAACACACTATCATATGAATGCCCTCGCAGTGTGTTGATACATGTCTGTAGTTGCTGCTCGGGGTTGACGAGTTGCCTTAACAAAGACGAAGAGCAGATTTACTTCCAACAGAAACGAACCCGGACACAAAAATGTAGCGACCACCAATACCCAGAATCCTATGCTGCGACCTCTGACCTTCTCACAGCGTTTATCATTGTGGCTTGAAACTACTGACAATGGAGGCTGGTATTTAGTTTTTTAATGATTCACCTTATTTTGAGTTAACTGAGGCCTTGTCACTGATGACTGCTCTGCGTTCTACTTCACAGTACTCTAATGTACTCTGCTGTGCTCTGTTGTACTTTACTGTACTGTAGTTTTTCAGTCCAGTGCAAACATTCGTCTTTTCTTTGTTTTCCTGAGTCTCTCATTGACATGTTTGGTAATAAATAATAAAATAATAAAATTCTTCCACCAGTTTAATTCACCTGAATCGAGTTATATCCATCAGACCAACTCAATTTAATTTGGAGTTTAGACTGAGGCAGCATCTACAATGTATGGCCAAAAGTAAGTGGACAGCTGTGTTCACATACTTTAAAGTACTTTGAATCTGGGTCTGTCTGCATACAATCACATATTAGACTGAGCTGTTTGTGGCAGCAGTTTGTGTTGGTCTTTCTTGTTTCAACACGACACAAAGCAGCTTATCAAGAAATGTTTTTGGTGTAGATCTTAACATCACCAACTGACCAGACTAACAAACAACAAATAAACAGCCAAAGGAAAAATTACAATAACATTTCATCAATCAGCTAGAATAATCTTTTAAAAACATATATATGAAATGAAATACACAAAAGAAATAGAAATTAAGAATTTAATGTGATTTTTTATGTTAAAACAAAATAAATAAGGTGATAACTTGATAACATGTATATAATATCTGTACAGCAGGATAACTGAATGAATACTGACCATGTTTCATTTTGTAAGAAATCTGAGAGCATTGGTCTGAGCTACCTGGTCTAAGAATATTAGCTTCTTTTTTACAGCTTTTTAAATATGTATATATGTGACTGTTGGCTTTAGACACTGTTTACAACCAGTGAGACATCAGGTTGGTACTAAATAACATGAGAAAGTTTCTCCAACAGGAGGAGACTCTCCCTCCTACAGACGACACAGAGACGCTGAGGAACCGAACCCGAACCACAACCCATACCCAAGCCCAAACCCAGGATACAGAGGCTGAGTGAAGGTGGTGTTGAAGGTGTGGAGGTGGATCAGTGAGTCAGAGGAGACTCTGTAGAAGGTCAGAGTGCCAGCAGGACAGTCCACATACACTCCTACTCTACCAGAGACAGAGGAGGAGGAGGAGGAGGAGGAGGAGATGACTGTTCTTATGTCATTGTGCCAGACAGAGTAACCACCATCAGAGCAGCTCAGATTCCAGGACTGATCATTCCATCCAAACTCACAGTCTTTACTGTCTCCTCTCCGTCTGATTCCTCTGTAACTCATTGATATATCAACTCTTCCTTTCCACTCGACCTCCCAGTAACATCGACCAGTCAGAACATTTCTACACATCAGCTGAAGGCAGGAATCAAATCTGTCTGGATGATCAGGATATGACTGATCCTCCTTCACATATATCACCTTCCTGTTGTTGTCAGACAGTTTGAGGTTTCTGTGTGCTGTGTTTGGATCCAGTGTGAGTTCACAGAAATCTGATGGAGAGAACGAGACATAATACAGCTGCAGTTATTGATCTATCATCTGTTTGATGATGACATCATCTTCATCCTCAGCAGGATGTGAATGAGTGATGTCACAGTTTGAAGTTTGCTTTGTTTCATGAATGAAATGAAGAACACACTTACACTTCCTCAGACCTGGTTTCAACCATCGGACTCCAGCAGGCTGCAGGCTGAAAGGAGGAGGAGGGGGGTCAGAGCAGCACGTTTTCTTTCAGCATGCAAACATGGACGTTACATCGCTCTAGTCTACTGTTTTATTATTCTGCTCACATGTGGGATTGGCCTTTGATAGACTTTTATCCAATCTGAATCCAGTATCCCAATCCTTCTGAAACCCTGATTGAATGTAATCAGGTTTAAGGGGCGGATCTAAAGAAACATTCATGAGGTGGAGAGAGGGTGGCGTGGAGACTTTAGGGGTGGCAGAAATATATATATGCTGACTGAATCACAAACAATCCCATATTTCAAGATTTGAAGTCAGAAACATGACATTATTGTGGCACGTGAGTAAAGCAGTGAACAGAAATATCTAAAGGTGACATTAGAAATCAATCAATGGTTTTATTTCCAAATCTTCAGCCATGTTTTCCTCTGTGTGGTTTCATCTGTGTGATGCTCTCCCTCTTCCATCTCATCATCTCTGCTGTTCTCCTTCTTCCACCTCGTCATCTCCCTGCTCATCTTTGCCTTCCACCTTTTCTCTTCCCTGTTGCTCTCTTTCTATCAGCACTTCTCCTGATGCATCTCTCTGTTCATTAGTTGGTAGAACAAAGCTGCTGATGTCACCCTTCCTCTTCATATTTAGACATTATTTAGCATCTCTTTCACATTTAAAGTCGTCACAATTCTGTCTTGATTTTATCTTTCTTTTACTCTTTTTCTTCTAAACGTGTTTTTTCACTATTTGATGTTGTTTTGTTTTTAAGACTCTTTTATATTTTAATGACTTGTTGAAATGAAGGGGCAGACTTTGTGTAAGGGCACTGGGCTTTTTTCCTCTCCTGCACAGCCACTATAACTTCTATTTAATATTTGATCATAACTATTACTGTAACTCAGTCTGGGTGAGGACTCGTCCCACTAAACTTGTCCCTGTTTTACGTCTTCAGAAACGATCAATACGAATTATCAACTGTGTACATCAAACTCATTCATCTCAACCGTTGTTTTTCCAGTCAGCATCCTCAGTGTTTATCAAGTCAACCAACTACAGATCTCTTTATTTGTGTGCAGTTGTTTGAACAGAACCCTTCCCTCATATTTTCATCAGCAGTATTCCTACAATCATCAACAATCATCTTCAACTGTAAACTCAGGCTTCCTGTCTGTCAATCATCTTAACTACAGTTTGGTTTAATTTACAGGTTCAGTGACATGGAAAGCTCCACCATCTCACAGATTAAAAAATCTGGTAAAAGCTTGTTTTAATCTCTGCACTGCCCACCAATAATTAGTCATTTTAATTATTCTTAATGACTTGTACTTGTGTACTTGTAGAGATTGAATGTTTGATAGTGTGTGAAATTTTATCTTGTCTTGTTCTTTTTCATCCTCGTATTGGAGACTTAAAAACAATTTTAATAAAAACACACATATCCTTGGCAAAATGTATGCATTAAAACAGCCAAAATGAAACAATGAAATGGACAAAAATGTCTCTGTTGATGCACAACAGTTCAATTTTAAAACATTTTTCAGATGAGCAAGTAACCATTTAGATTCCCAATATGAGGTCTGTTTATTAAAGTATTTTGAAGTTAGCTTCAACGTTTTCTCGACTGTCCCAGAATTACCCCAGACACCGTATGTTTGTGTCCCTGGTTCTATTTTTACCTTCACCAGGACAACAGGACATTGATAAGTTTGAGCTCTGCCCATGCCACCCCGGTAGATCCAGAAACCTTCAAACACTCTAAACAAGTTGAGATCTGTGATCATCTCTGACAGAAAATATGTTTCCAGCTCTTCCTTCTCTATCAGACATTGTCTCTTGGTACCTGAGAGTCTCCAGTCTCCAGTGTGGATCCTCCAGTTTAGCAGACAGCAGCTTCTCTCCTGAGTCTCCTGGATGGTTGTAGCTCAGGTCCAGCTCTCTCAGATGGGAGGGGTTGGAGCTCAGAGCTGAGGCCAGAGAAGCACAGCCTTCCTCTGTGATCAGACATCCTGACAGCCTGCAGACACACAAAACAACACACATGTTAACAAAAACTGTAATAATTGTCTGGATGTATTTTTACATTTCCTTATTCAGGTTTTAGATCTTAAAATTCCTCTCTGGTACTTCAGGTTCCAACAGTAGAAACAGAACAAAACTAATAAAAATGAGATAATGAACAGTTATTCACATGATCTAAATACAACTGGTCTGAAAATAGTTTGAATAGAGAAAATGTTGAGGTGTTTATTTACTTATATAAAACACTGTTTAAATGATGATCAGTTGAACAGCTTGATGAATCCTGACCTGAGAGTCTCCAGTCTCCAGTGTGGACTCTTCAGTCCAGCAGACAGCAGCTTCACTCCTGAATCCTGCAGGTTGTTGTTACTCAGGTCCAGCTCTCTCAGATGGGAGGGGTTGGAGCTCAGAGCTGAGGCCAGAGAAGCACAGCCTTCCTCTGTGATCAGACATCCTGACAGCCTGCAGACACACAAAACAACACACATGTCAGACAGTCTGAGAGTACTGCTGTGTGCAGTCTGATGCAACAATGAACTGGCTCCTAACTAACTAACTAAAAGATGAAGTGAATCAGGGAGGTTCAGAAAGTTGAGCATCCAGCCAGATGGGAGAAGTCACCATCTGAGAGATGATTCAGCATGTTTTTACCTCGTCATTGTGATCTAAATGTTAAAAACATTCAAATGTGTTCATGAAGAGTGAAGCTGTAGAATAAAAACATGTATTTATATCAGTGCTGTTGAAGGAAGAACAAGGAGCCTCCTGCCATTAAAAGTGACTTCACAGTGGTTCATGTAAGTATCCACAGACAGAGGCCACAGGTCTGTTCTTTAGCCTGTCAATATCATTCAGATTTTAAATGGTCATCTGTTGAATGAAACAGAGTTTATATACTGTATATGTGATGTACAGTTTATGAAGCTGAAAGAAAGAAACTGGAAACTGCAAATCAGAAATCCTGACATAAGAGAGGCTGAACTCATAGTTAAAGACAGTAACTTAAAGAAAGTATAATTTAATCTGACCTGAGAGTCTCCAGTGTACAGTGTGGACTCTCCAGTTTAGCAGACAGCAGCTTCACTCCTGAATCCTGCAGGTTGTTGTTACTCAGGTCCAGCTCTCTCAGATGGGAGGGGTTGGAGCTCAGAGCTGAGGCCAGAGAAGCACAGCCTTCCTCTGTGATCAGACATCCTGACAGCCTGCAGACACACAAAACAACACACGTTAATGTTGCAGGTCGTCCCCCTCCCTGCCACTATATGACACTGTGCCAAGGTATAGAGGAACTTGGTACAGGTAGACACAATGCGTGCCCCTATATATAGAGGTGTGGGCACGGGTGATTCCCTCTTTCTTCCACTTCCTGGGGTTGGTTGTGGCCTGTCAACGTGGCCATCGTGGTGGTTGGGCATCATACGGTCCTTCCTCAGGTAACCAGTTGCTAGTCTCCTATTTCCTTGGTGCGCGTAAAACGGGTATGTTGGTGTTATAGCGCGACCGGCTGTCGGGGCCGTGTGGGGACGCGTCGCTTCACCAGAAGCCCTCCCTGGATGCGTCTGCTTTCCCCTGTCGTAAGTCGGGATTTGTCTGCTGTTTAGCGGCTCCATCACTCAGCCCCCAGCTGATTATTCTGTTGTCTCTTGGTGTAGCTGGGTGATTGGCTCGCAGCCTGAGCTCTAACCTCCATCTCACTGAGACTCCACCGTAGCTTTGTGAGGGGTATGTATGTACCTTTCCAACAATATTAATGCTAATTATCCTAACTGAAGTATTAAATTATAGTTAGCCCTTCTCTTAGATGCTGTGGTAATTAGCTGCCCTGCATCAATGATTTTTCCAGGGACCCACGCTGCTGTTTTTGGCAAGCACCTTTGGCAAGGTTTTTAACTTGTTTCCTGTGCTTGGTTAGGTGTTGTGGCCCAGAGGCAGTGATCCGGTCCTGGTGGTGGTCCCCCTTCATGATTTCCTTCCTGGTTTGGCGTGTGAGTGTAGTGTCACTGGTGTCTTATTTAACCCATTTCTATTATTTTGTTCCTGCCATCTGGTAAGCCCAGCCCTTTCCCTTGCCTTTTTTATTCTGCCTGGTGCTAAGTTTAGGTGATTATTTTGTCAGTATGTGGTGTGTACTCTTAATTTTGTTGTTCAATTGCTTATTTTCTTTGTGTTTAATAAAATCTTTTTCCTGATTCGTAAACCGTCTTCTGCCCTGTGGTGTCATCGAACCTGTGGCCTTAGATGCTAATAGCTAAGGACCAATAATTTCCTGTGGATATAAATACCCCAGGTGGCGTTGTCGCAACATCCCCCTTGCTCTTGCCACATTAACAAAAACTGTAATAATTGTCTGGATGTATTTTTACATTTCTTTATTCAGGTTTTAGATCTTAAAATTCCTCTCTGGTATTTCAGGTTCCAACAGTAGAAACAGAACAAAACTAATAAAAATGAGATAATGAACAGTTATTCACATGGTCTAAATACAACTGGTCTGAAAATAGTTTGAATAGAGAAAATGTTGAGGTGCTTATTTACTTATATAAAACACTGTTTAAATGATGATCTGTTGAACAGCTTGATGAATCCTGACCTGAGAGTCTCCAGTCTCCAGTGTGGACTCTCCAGTCCAGCAGACAGCAGCTTCACTCCTGAATCCTGCAGGTTGTTGTTACTCAGGTCCAGCTCTCTCAGATGGGAGGGGTTGGAGCTCAGAGCTGAGGCCAGAGAAGCACAGCCTTCCTCTGTGATCAGACATCTGGACAGCCTGCAGACACACAAAACAACACACATGTCAGACAGTCTGAGAGTACTGCTGTGTGCAGTCTGATGCAACAATGAACTGGCTCCTAACTAACTAACTAAAAGATGAAGTGAATCAGGGAGGTTCAGAAAGTTGAGCATCCAGCCAGATGGGAGAAGTCACCATCTGAGAGATGATTCAGCATGTTTTTACCTCGTCATTGTGATCTAAATGTTAAAAACATTCAAATGTGTTCATGAAGAGTGAAGCTGTAGAATAAAAACATGTATTTATATCAGTGCTGTTGAAGGAAGAACAAGGAGCCTCCTGCCATTAAAAGTGACTTCACAGTGGTTCATGTAAGTATCCACAGACAGAGGCCACAGGTCTGTTCTTTAGCCTGTCAATATCATTCAGATTTTAAATGGTCATCTGTTGAATGAAACAGAGTTTATATACTGTATATGTGATGTACAGTTTATGAAGCTGAATCAAAGAAAGAAACTGGAAACTGCAAATCAGAAATCCTGAGCGGCTGAACTCATAGTTAAAGACAGTAACTTAAAGAAAGTATAATTTAATCTGACCTGAGAGTCTCCAGTCTCCAGTGTGGACTCTCCAGTCCAGCAGACAGCAGCTTCACTCCTGAATCCTGCAGGTTGTTGTTACTCAGGTCCAGCTCTCTCAGATGGGAGGGGTTGGAGCTCAGAGCTGAGGCCAGAGAAGCACAGCCTTCCTCTGTGATCAGACATCCCGACAGCCTGCAGACACACAAAACAACACACATGTTAACAAAAACTGTAATAATTGTCTGGATGTATTTTTACATTTCTTTATTCAGGTTTTAGATCTTAAAATTCCTCTCTGGTATTTCAGGTTCCAACAGTAGAAACAGAACAAAACTAATAAAAATGAGATAATGAAAAGTTATTCACATGGTCTAAATACAACTGGTCTGAAAATAGTTTGAATAGAAAAAATGTTGAGGTGCTTATTTACTTATATAAAACACTGTTTAAATGATGATCAGTTGAACAGCTTGATGAATCCTGACCTGAGAGTCTCCAGTCTCCAGTGTGGACTCTTCAGTCCAGCAGACAGCAGCTTCACTCCTGAATCCTGCAGGTTGTTGTTACTCAGGTCCAGCTCTCTCAGATGGGAGGGGTTGGAGCTCAGAGCTGAGGCCAGAGAAGCACAGCCTTCCTCTGTGATCAGACATCTGGACAGCCTGCAGACACACAAAACAACACACATGTCAGACAGTCTGAGAGTACTGCTGTGTGCAGTCTGATACAACAATGAACTGGCTCCTAACTAACTAACTAAAAGATGAAGTGAATCGGGGAGGTTCAGAAAGTTGAGCATCCAGCCAGATGTGAGAAGTCACCATCTGAGAGATGATTCAGCATGTTTTTACCTCGTCATTGTGATCTAAATGTTAAAAACATTCAAATGTGTTCATGAAGAGTGAAGCTGTAGAATAAAAACATGTATTTATATCAGTGCTGTTGAAGGAAGAACAAGGAGCCTCCTGCCATTAAAAGTGACTTCACAGTGGTTCATGTAAGTATCCACAGACAGAGGCCACAGGTCTGTTCTTTAGCCTGTTGTTACGACCCGACAGGGCAAGACTTAGTCTAGGGGAACTCAGGGAAGTAACAATTAAAGAAAAGACCCAAAACAATGGGGATTAACAAAAGACCGACTGCAAGGGCAGGGATTTATTCAAAAACACAAGTTAAACAACGTAAAGTAAAGGCTTCTTCAAACGTCACGATGAGAGCCAGGAACGATGACACGCTACACGTAATGAGCCACTCTCTCTCTGGAAACACACTACCACGAACCACTCGCTGCGGGATCACACACACACTGGAGGCACCCGGTAGGCAGTTATAGCCTACCGGCACTGATCAGTCAGTCAATCAGCTGATTGAGGGAGGAGAGGGGGAGGGCGGTACCTGCAATCAAGAGCAGAAGACAAGACACACCCACTACGGCACGTAACACCCCCACCAATAAGAAAGAACCTCAAACACACCACACAGTTCCTCAAAATTACAAATCATACACTAATACTTTCTAAAAAAAAATTGAAAGTTGTCTTATGCGATTCCCCCCTACAATGATGTCCTTACCCACGGGACAGCATGTCGGCCACCAGGTTATCAGCTCCCCTCTTGTGCTTAATCACGATGTTGTAACGCTGGGCCTGAAGCGCCCAGCGCATCAACCGCTGGTTGCTGTTGTACATCTGCTTTAAGAAAACAAGAGGGTTGTGATCTGTATACACTGTAACGGGCACAGAAGTGGAGCCCACATAGACCTCAAAGTGCTGTAGAGCAAGGAGCATGGCCAAGGTTTCCTTTTCGATCGTCGAGTAGTTAAGTTGGTGTTTCTTGAACTTCACTGAGAAGTAGCAGACAGGGTGACACACATCACCAACCCCATCTTGCAATAACACCGCTCCAGCTCCTATAGCACTGGCATCCACTTCCAGCTTGAAAGGCCTGGTAAAATCAGGAGCAGCCAACACCGGGGCGCTGCAGAGAAGAGACTTGGCAGCAGTAAAAGCATGGTCACAGTCATTATCCCAGACAAAAGGAACGGCTGGGCTACACAGTTTAGTTAATGGCGCGACCACCACAGAGAAGTTCTTACAAAAACATCGATAGTATCCTGCCATGCCTAAGAAACGTCTAAGTTCACGTCTAGTCGTGGGCGTCGGGAGAGTTAACACAGCCTCAACCTTTGCGGTCACAGGCAGCACTTGCCCATGGCCAACCCGCTTCCCCAAGTAGGTGACCATAGCTTTTCCAAACTCACACTTAGCTAAATTAAGAGTTAGCGAGGCCCCTGCCAGGCGCTGGAACACATTCCTTAAACTGGCCAGGTGACTTACCCAGTCCTTCGAGTAGATGACGACGTCATCCAAGTACACGCTACAATCTGGCACATTTCCCAACACGTGTTGCATGAGGCGCTGGAAAGTGGCCGGGGCATTTCTCATGCCGAAAGCCATGACAGTATATTGCATAAAAGCATCAGGGGTGACGAACGCAGAGATGTCTGATGCGCGTTGTGTTAAAGGGACCTGCCAATACCCTTTTAGTAGATCTAATTTAGTGATGCACACTGCAGGCCCCACACTATCTATACAGTCATCCATGCGAGGTAAGGGAAAGGAGTCAGGAACTGTCACCGCGTTCACCTTGCGGAAATCCGTACAGAAACGAGGGCTGCCATCCGACTTAGGGGCCAGCAAGCATGGGGAACTCCAAGGACTATAGCTAGGCTGGGCAAGACCATGTTCAACCAAGTAAGCAACCTCCTTCTTTATAAGCTCCCTCTTATCATACGGACAGCGATATGCATGCTGCTTAATTGGCCTGTGATCACCTACGTCGATGTCATGCTCCAACACATGGGTACGGGATGGCACATCACCAAACAGAGTGGGGTAATCAGTGATGAGGTCTAGCACATCCTGACGCTGAGCTGGGGACAGATAGGACAGATGTTGCTCGACATTAGACAAGAAGTCTGAGTTAGACAACCGGCCAGATTGTTGTGCATCAGAGGATGTAGTTATGTCATCAGTTACACTGGCCACACAAACAAGCAAGGGAGTGCCTATATCAGTAACATCTGGACACTTTGCAACCCCCCGTGGATGGAAAGTTTTAAGCATGTTAATATGGCACAAACGGGTCTTCTTACGACGCTCGGGTGTCCGGATGACATAGTCCGTGTCAGACAGTTTGCTCTCCACCACATACGGACTTGTGAACCGAGCTGTAAGAGCGGATCCAGGTGTAGGTAGTAAAACCAACACCTCATCACCTGGCTGGAATTGCCGCTCCACCGCTTTCCGGTCAAAACGTTGCTTCATGTCACCCTGAGCGGAGGAGATGGCTTCTTTTGCCAGCTTCGAGGCAACCTGCATACGCTTTCTGCATTTAGAGACAAAATCCACAACATTAGTATATTTCGGGTGGCTGCCCACCAGCTGCTCCTTTAAAACCGCTAATGGACCTCGCACATGGTAGCCAAACACTAGCTCTGCTGGGCTGAACCCTAAGGACTCCTGCTTTGCATCTCTAATGGCAAACAACATAAATGGTACACCCTCATCCCAGTCTTTACCACTGTCAAAACAATACTTGCTCAGCATAGACTTTAGAGTTTGATGCCACCGTTCAAGTGCACCTTGAGATTCAGGATGATATGCACTTGACACAGAGTGAGCAATACCAAGGGACTGCAGGGTCTCATTAAAGACCTTGGAAAGAAAATTTGTCCCCTGGTCGGTTTGCACTACCCTTGGCAGACCATAGGTGGTGAAAAATCTAAGCAGTGCCTTAGTGACAGCTGGCGCTGTAATCCTTCTTAAAGGAACAGCCTCAGGAAAACGAGTGGATACACACATGACTGTTAATAAAAACTGATTACCAGCCTTGGTTCTAGGCAGCGGACCCACACAGTCAACTATTACATGTTCGAAAGGCTCACCAACCGCTGGAACAGGACGCAGGGGGGCGGGGGGCACAGGCTGATTAGGTTTCCCTACCATTTGGCAAGTCCTACACCCCTTACAGAAACTCACCACATCCCCCTTTAAACAAGGCCAGAAAAAGTGCTTCAGAACACGATGGTACGTCTTAGTTACCCCTAAGTGACCTGACCACAAATGTTCATGAGCTAGCTTTAACACATGCTGGCGACAATTAACAAGCAGGACTACCTGATGGATTACACCCCAATCCTCACCGAGCTCAGCCGCTGCACTGTCTGACTGTGAAATCCACCTGCGCATCAAAACACCATTTTCAATAAAGTACGGTTGCTTGGATGTACACTCACTGGGCATTTTCACAGCAGCGGCTATGACTTTAATTAAGGATTTATCCGCTTGCTGGGCAGCAATGAGAGCCTCACGACACAGTGACAAAGGAGCCGCCAGATCAACAGGAGCAACAGGCTCCTTTACCTGTTCAGGTTTTCTAAAGTCACAGTCTGCCGAACCACCACCAGGGGGCAGCTCATCCTGAGAGAAAACAGATGCAAACAGAGAGTCAGTTAAATCAACTTCCTGATCCGGGGCTTGTGCACGGGCCCTAGATCTGGTTAATACACTAACCGGAAAAACATCAGGATGTTTCTTAGCCAACTCGTCATGATCTGACTCTAGAATGGGCTCAGCAACGACCTTGGGGACAGGATAAACTTTACCGCCAGCTATATCGTTACCCATGATAAAATCAACGCCCTCAATGGGAAAGCTAGCGCGGACACCCACATGAAAATAACCCGTTGCCAGCTCCGACTGCACATGGACTCGATGCAGTGGTGCGGGGATGAAACCCATCTCAATTCCCCTAACCACAGCACTGGCATCAGACACCGTACCAGATGGCAACACACTGGACAGAATGAGGGACTGAGAGCAGGCTGTGTCACGCAGTGCAGTGACTAGCCGCTGGTCTTCAGCCTGTCCTGTAAGAGACAAAAAACAAGTAAATATGAAAGGCTTAAAACAGCCAGGCACCCTTCTTATTATAGCCTCGTCACTGGAGGTTTTAATAAGCCCCACGCCTTTTGGTGGTCTCACAACAGGCCCTTGTTTACGCTTCCAGGCAATGCAATCCGCAATTAAATGACCAGGCTTATGGCAATAAAAACACTGTCGCTCAGATTTGGAAGCAAACGGAACAGCAGCACCCGACAACTGCGACCCGGGCTTCTGAAACCCCTCCCGAGGGAACTCGGGACGTTTTGCCAACACACTTTTGTGTGTGAGCGCAAATTCATCCGCCAAGGTGGCAGCCTGCTGCAAAGTGGACACTTTTTGTTCATTTAAATATACAGTGATACGCTCAGAGACGCAGTTTTTAAACTCCTCGAGTAACATCAGTTCACGTATCGTTGTAAAATCGTCAGCCTTACAAGCCGCACACCACCGATCAAAGAGGATGCCCTTTTCTCTCGCAAAATCAATGTGGGTCTGATTGGACATTTTACGCAGATCGCGAAACCGTTGTCTGTACGCCTCAGGTACCAGCTCATATGTCCGCATAATAGCGCTCTTCACTTTGCTATAATCAAGACCATCTTCTACAGATAAGGAAGAGCAGGCCTCCTGAGCTCTGCCTGACAACTTACATTGCAGTAAAATGGCCCACACATCCTCTGGCCAGCGTAACGCAGTGGCAATGCGCTCAAATGCGCCGAAATAATTCTCCACCTCTGCCTCACGAAATACAGGGACCAAAGAAATGTGTTTACTCACGTCAAAAGTATTAGGTGGACACGCCGCGGGCTGAACCTCACCAACCTGAGTTGTGCGCACCTGTAGCTCCACCTGACGCAGCCTAACAGCTGTGTCTGCCTCCAACCTCTTCAGTTCCAGCTCCCTACGGAACTGAAACTCACGCTCACGCTCACGCTCCTCTCTTTCTAATTGCATGCGAGCTAAACGGACTTTCAGTCTGGCGTCCGCTTTTGAGCCAGGAGTTGACTCCACGGAGAATGGGACGAAGTGGGGCATTGTAACCGGCTTCTCCGCCGTCCTCACCTCCTTCACAACAGGTGTAATCGGCTGCTCGGCCACTCCCGCCGGCCGACCCTCACCTGGAGAGGCTGCGGTCCCAACCCGCGCATCCCCAGACACCGGCAAGCAAAGAACCCCCCTGCTGATCAACTCATCTAACAGCACCGCCTTTAGCTCAGCCTTGACAAGTGCGCTAGAAACCGGAACACCGTAGTGCTCAGCAACCACACGTAGATCGTCTTTCTTACATCTATCAAACACAATAAATGATGGATCAGACGCAAACGCTTCCACATCAAACGCGGCCATCATCACACACTCGGGTAATGCGCACTACGCACCAACAGCCGTCACGAGAGACAAACTCCTCCAGATCCTGCCTAACACAAACTTCACCTACCTATCTTCTGGGGAGTGCCGGGCTCGAGGCGTCTTATAGGCAACACATCAGCGGCCGAAACCCTGAAACGCCAGCCCCCGTCGGAGATCAAAGTCTCCGCCCGGAGTTTTCCCCGAAAACAAAAAAGGCAAAATAACAAAAGAGCACCCGATGGAAAGGCGGGATGTATCCCAACCCAGCTGGGTACTCACCTGTATTATCCGGAGAAGCTGTCAAATGACGTCACGCAGACTGCAGGTACACAGACACACAAACACCGATACGTACCGCAAAACAAAAACTAATCACAAACAAACAACACCAACCGGTACAACTGCGGGAATAGATATCCCGGACGAGCCCCCAAAATTGTTACGACCCGACAGGGCAAGACTTAGTCTAGGGGAACTCAGGGAAGTAACAATTAAAGAAAAGACCCAAAACAATGGGGATTAACAAAAGACCGACTGCAAGGGCAGGGATTTATTCAAAAACACAAGTTAAACAACGTAAAGTAAAGGCTTCTTCAAACGTCACGATGAGAGCCAGGAACGATGACACGCTACACGTAATGAGCCACTCTCTCTCTGGAAACACACTACCACGAACCACTCGCTGCGGGATCACACACACACTGGAGGCACCCGGTAGGCAGTTATAGCCTACCGGCACTGATCAGTCAGTCAATCAGCTGATTGAGGGAGGAGAGGGGGAGGGCGGTACCTGCAATCAAGAGCAGAAGACAAGACACACCCACTACGGCACGTAACACCTGTCAATATCATTCAGATTTTAAATGGTCATCTGTTGAATGAAACAGAGTTTATATACTGTATATGTGATGTACAGTTTATGAAGCTGAATCAAAGAAAGAAACTGGAAACTGAAAATCAGAAATCCTGAGAGGCTGAACTCATAGTTAAAGACAGTAACTTAAAGAAAGTATAATTTAATCTGACCTGAGAGTCTCCAGTCTACAGTGTGGACTCTTCAGTCCAGCAGACAGCAGCTTCACTCCTGAATCCTGCAGGTTGTTGTTACTCAGGTCCAGCTCTCTCAGACTACAGGACTGGGAGCTGAGAACTGAGGACAGAGCTGCACAGCTTCTCTCTGAGAGGTTACAACCACTGAGCCTGGAAATGATAGAAAAACAAAACAAACAAGTAACAAGTTATTTATTTTTCTCTCCTATTAAAAAGTATTTAAATAATGTTAAAAAAATCCAACTATCTGTGTACTTACAGAGCTTTGTTGGAGGCTTTGACCACTGGCAGCAGCCTCAGCAGAGCCTCCTCTGAAGCAGAGTATTTCTTCAGGTCAAACACGTCCAGATCTTTTTCTGATGACAGTAAGATGAAGACCAGAGCTGACCACTGAGCAGGAGACAGTTTATCTGTGGAGAGACGTCCTGAACTCAGGGACTGTTGGATGTCCTCCACTAGAGATCGATCATTCAGTTCATTCAGACAGTGAAACAGATTGATGCTTCTCTCTGCAGACAGATTCTCACTGATCTTCTTCTTGATGTACTCGACTGTTTCCTGATTGGTCTGTGAGCTACTTCCTGTCTGAGTCAGCAGACCTCGTAGGAGCGTCTGATTGGTCTGCAGTGAAAGACCCAGGAGGAAGCGAAGAAACAAGTCCAGGTGTCCATTTGGACTCTGTAAGGCCTCGTCCACAGCTCTCTGGTAGAAACCTGTTGGTTTATCTTTAAATAGTTTAAACCACCGGGAGGTTGTTTGTTCTTCTGCCAGCAGATTGACTCCAGACTTGATGAAGGTCAGATGGACATGAAGAGCAGCCAGAAACTCCTGAACACTCAGATGGACGAAGCAGAACACCTTGTCCAGGTACAGCCCTCTCTCCTCTTTAAACACCTGTGTGAACACTCCTGAGTACACTGAGGCTGCCGTGATATCGATGCCACACTCTGTCAGGTCTGATTCATAGAAGATCAGGCTGCCTTTCTGCAGCTGCTCAAAAGCCAGTTTTCCCAGAGACTCAATCATCTTCCTGCTCTTTATATTCCAGTGTGGATCTGTCTCAGCTCCTCCATCATACTTGACGTTCTTCAGTTTGGTCTGGACCACCAGGAAGTGGATGTACATCTCAGTCAGGGTCTTGGGCAGCTCTCCTGTCTCTCTGCTTTTCAACACATCCTCCAGAACTGTAGCAGTGATCCAGCAGAAGACTGGGATGTGACACATGATGTGGAGGCTTCGTGATGTCTTCATGTGGGAGATGATGGTGCTGGCCTGCTTCTTATTTCTGAATCTCTTCCTGAAGTACTTCTCCTTCTGTGGATCAGTGAACCCTCTGACCTCTGTCACCATGCCGACACACTCAGGAGGGATCTGATTGGCTGCTGCGGGTCGTGTGGTTATCCAGAGGCGAGCAGAGGGAAGCAGTTTCCCCCTGATGAGGTTTGTCAGAAGCACGTCCACTGAGGTGGACTCTGTAACATCAGTCAGGGTCTCGTTGTTGTGGAAGTCCAGAGGAAGTCGACACTCGTCCAGACCGTCAAAGATGAAAACAACCTGGAAGTCTTCAAACCTGCAGATTCCTGCTTCTTTGGTTTCAGTAAAGAAGAGATGAACAAGCTCCACCAAGCTGAACTTTTTCTCTTTCAGCACATTCAGCTCTCTGAAGGTGAATGGAAATATGAACTGTATGTCCTGGTTGGCTTTGCCTTCAGCCCAGTCCAGAGTGAACTTCTGTGTTAAGACTGTTTTCCCGATGCCAGCCACTCCCTTTGTCATCACTGTTCTGATTGGTCCATCTCTTCCAGGTGAGGCTTTAAAGATGTCTTCTTGTCTGATGGTTGTTTCTGGTCTGACTGGTTTCCTGGATGCTGTTTCAATCTGTCTGACCTCATGTTCATCATTGACCTCTGCAGTCCCTCCCTCTGTGATGTAGAGCTCTGTGTAGATCTGATTCAGGAGGGTTGGGTTTCCTGCTTTAGTGATCCCCTCAAACACACACTGGAACTTCTTCTGCAGGTTAGACTTGAGTTTATGTTGACACTCTGCAGCACGAGTTCCTGAATGAACACAAGATTAATAATTGATTAATAGAGACAATATGACAATTTAAAGAATGCATATATGAACATATGTTCCTCCATGTCTTGAGACGTCAGTAAATGTCTCATTTATCCAGCAGGTTAAATCTTTATAGAAATCCTCTTACTGCTCTGCAGACGCTCAGCCAGCTCCTCCTGCTTCATTCTCCTCAGGAAGTGCAGTGTGATCTTCAGAAATGCTTCTCTGCTGCTCCTCCTCTGCTCCTTCTCCTCACCGTCCAACACCTCCTCATCCTCTCTCTGACTCTCTGAGCATTCTGGGTAATCTGGACTCAGAACCTTCTGCATCTTCTTCAGCTCGTTCTTCACAAAAGTGACGATGTTGTCCTCCAGCAGCTGGAACAGAATACTATATGAATGACACCATCAAGCTGAAATCATGAAGCAAACATCAGATCATGTTGGACAGACTGACAATCCGCTGGTCTACAAAGTGCAGCATGGAGGTGACTGTGAACACAACAGATGTAAAGTAGTTGTTGTACATGTACAGACCATAAATATGTAGTCCAGGTGTGTTTGATGCTGCTGGTCAGACTGAGCACTGGGAACCTCTGAGCTCTCCTGGTCCACTCTGTGGAGGAATCATGAACAATGTGAGCCTGTGAATATTCTCATTTATCCAGGTCATGGTTATCTCAAGAAGATTAAATCGATCGCAACTGGACTTGGTTATTTGTCTTTGAAGACGTTTCACCTCTCATCCAAGAGGCTTCATCAGTTCATGCTCGCTTGACTAGGCTGGGACTAGTCCAACTAGCTGGTGTAGAAACCCAGGTATTTAACCTCTGTAGAGGCAGTCACATGGCCAGTGATGTCATTGGCTCATTAACACTCCATGTGCCCAACGACAGTCGTTTAGTGACAGTCGTTGGGTGGGGAAAGTTAGTTTCGACTTCGTTAGTGCTTTATTGTGTTATAACGACAGTCGTTAAAGTCACATGGGGCCTTTTGTGAATGGCAGTTGTTCTTAGAGGCTAAGTTCCTGAATCTCCTGGGAAGAGATGAAAGGGCATCATTGTAAATTGGAGATAGATGGTGTCGCAGACCTCCTCCTCTGTTTAGGGATGGTTTTTCTAATTTCACATAGATGGCTTCTTTTACCCCTCTTTCAAACCATCTATCCTCTCTGTCCAGGATGTGAACATTATTGTCCTCAAAGGAGTGAGCTTTCTCCTTGAGGTGTAAGTAGACAGCAGAGTCTAGGCCTGAGGAGTTGGGCCTCCTGTGTAGGTACATGCGCTTGTGCAATGGTTGCTTAGTTTCCCCAATGTAGAGGTCTTTGCATTCCTCATTGCACTGTACTGCACACACCAGATTGTTTTTCTGAGTGTGTGGTGTTCTGTCTTTGGGATGAACCAGTCTCTGTCTGAGTGTGTTGCTGGGTTTGAAATACACAGGGATACGGTGCTTATTAAAGATCCTCCTGAGTTTCTCTGATACCCCAGATACATATGGAATGACTATGTTGTTTCTTTTGTCTTGTTTTTCTTTCTCAACCCCCTTGTTGGTGTTTTTTCTGGAGCCAGCTGCAGTTTTTACAAAGGCCCAATTGGGATAACCACATGTTTTTAGGGCATCCCTCAGGTGCTCATGTTCTTCCCCTTGTGCCTGTGAGCTGGTGGGTACATTATCAGCCCTGTGTTGCAGGGTTCTGATAACACCAAGCTTGTGTTCCAGTGGGTGGTGTGAGTCGAAAAGGAGTTTTGGTCTGTGTGTGTGGGTTTCATGTATACCCCAATGTGGAGGCTCCTGTCTTTTTCAATATGGACGTCACAGTCTAAGAAGGGCAAAATGTTGTCCTTAACATCTTCTCTGGTGAACTTGATGTTTCTGTCCACTGAGTTGATGTGTTCAGTAAAGGCTTTCACTTCTTGGGTTTTGGTCTTGACCCATGTGTCATCCACATATCTGAACCAGTGGCTCGGTGTTACTCCTTTAAAGGAGCTCAGAGCCCTGCGTTCCATCTCCTCCATGTACAGGTTGGCCACAATGGGGGATACTGGGGAACCCATGGCACAGCCATGTTTCTGTCTGTAAAATTTGCCAATGTGCTCACATGATGTCTGTCCACACAGAGACAAACTCAAGCTGGACGTCTGCACAGTTTCACAGAGCCATACAGTCAAGAATCTGGGAGTAGTTTTTATCCCTTCCTGACCTTTGAGCCACATATCAAGAATGTCACTAAATCTGCCTTCTTACACTGATCCAACATAGTCAGGATCATACATGGACATTTGTCTGGTCTTCAACTGGTCCAAAATGCAGCAGCTAGAGTCCTCACTACATCCAACAAGGTGGATCACATTTCTCCCATCCTGATGTCTTTGCATTGATTACAATACAGGTCACATTTATTTCAAAATCCTCCTTCTGACCTACAAGAACTTTAAGACCTCTGCAGAGAAAATGTAATACTCTTTCCACAACAAAACAAATGCACATTAGGGCTGAGCTTTATGTTTGCAGCTCTGCACTATAAACATTATTGTCCAGATTGTAACAACTATCAGAAATGACAGAGGACTCTGTGTCTCCTCTGAACCCTCCTGGCCAACTGTCTGTAGCTGAGCATCATCTGTACTGTTTCCTGTACTTCTTTAATCCCGTTACCTTCTGAGAGCAGGCGGTCTGTGGAGAACCCATCGAAACATTACAAGAAAAACAAAGATCTGGACTGGAGTGAGTCTAACTGAAGACCAAACCATATTTAAATAAGTGAACCCTGTGGGGAGCTATTTCTCATGCAACTAGGCATCACCTCAAAATTTAAGACCTACCATGAATAAAAATAAAACCTTTTAAGAGATTTTATGAAAAAACCTGAATTACCTGATTTTAATACTGAGAACAACTTGTATTGAGCTGCTGTGGTTCTGTCAAAAACATTAACTTGATACCAACAACTTACATTTTGTCTGATTGTCTTTGTTTAAAATGAGTAATAGCATCCTTTGACCGGTCGCTTTTAAAGGACACACAGCTGGGTCCAGGTCCAGGTCCAGGTCCAGTTTCAGGTCCAGGTCCAGGTCCAGGTCCAGGTCCAGCAGAGTCTGGTCTGTGCTGCTTCTTTGTTCTTCAACACAACACACACACAGCTTTGAGTGTGAATAATGATGGTGGAGAACAGCAGGGATGAACAATTAATTGAGATTTTATCTAAATCATAATATGTCCTACTGCAATGTTCAAATCACAGGAGCAACAATATTTGTTAAAGGTTCAATCTGTGTCAAAATACCATTTTAAATTAAATATTGTGGTGCTGCAGAGATGTCCTGGTCTACACATCATATTCTACAGACTTAAGAAAACATCTTTGTTTGCTACAGATTCCTGCAAAATTCACACCATAATCATTTTAATATGTTTTCAATTAAAATGAGAATAATGATGCAAAAGTGATCATTTCCTCTTATATCACAAGATCACATCACAATTGCAATATCAGTGAAAATAATGAGATGAGATGTTGTTTGAAGCTGGTTCAGCCCTAGTGAACAGTGATGCACAGTTAGAGATCCTCATCTCACCTCTGAGCTTTGGTCTGGCTGTCATGTTCCCCACACAGAGAGCTTTTAGAGGGAGGGACTCCCTCCTCTCTGTCCTCACACTGATCCATGCTGCTGAAGTCACATCCACATCAGTCACACACACTTTCTACCTTCACCTGGAGAGGAAACACACATCATCCTCCTGTCAGATCCTAAATGTGATTGGCTGTTATGTTCTGTTATATATCAGTGTGAATGCAGCCAGACAGCAGTGTGAGGCAGAGAAAGCTGCCATCATCACTTCTACTATCAGTCCACTAGATGGCGCCACCAAGCAGTGACGTGAAGAGCAGCACACATGATGCACAGAGGAAGACTTACACTCACTGACACACTGAAACTAAAGTGTCTCCACTCTGCAGAAAACGATTCACACTGAACTGAAAACAAGTAAAAACAGCATCAGAAGCATCGATCTAATGTTTCTTTTTAACAATCAATATTTCAAAGCAGGTTCAAACTTCCCCTCTGACTCCACATCAGTCCTGTAGTCCAGTGATTCTCAACCGGGGGTCCGCGGACCCCTAGTGGTCCGTGGTGTAATTGCAAGGGGTCCGTGAAAATAAAATATCTTTTAAAAAAATTCAAAGATGACACAGTCAACGATATAGTTGAACACATTGTCTTCTGCAAGCCACCGAAAAAAACACGGGTGAAGACATTTTTAATCTGACTGTTTTTTCACGGAGCCCGAGTTGGACCGGAAGCGCTGCTCGCAGGTACGCACAGGCGGGGCAGCGTCTATGACAGGTAGGCACCGCGGACTGGGGGGGTCCTCAGGGTCGATCAAAAATATGCAGGGTTGAGAACCACTGCTGTAGTCAAATATAAACAGGTGTATATTCACCTGGACACACAGTAAGTGTTGGGACACAGTAATAAATAACAACACTGTGTTCAACTACTGAGGATCAACTCACTGAGTTCACGTTTAGTGCCAAACGACACTTTTAACAACCAGACGGCAGATTTCTGCTGTTTCTAGAGGAGCTAAACTCACAGCAGTTAACTAACAACATGAACAAAGAGTCATTAAAGAGTCAAATACTGTCAGGTACATTACCTGTATTACCTTTACACGGAGAAAGTATCTGCGCCACCATCCCCAAGGTGAAAGTAAAAAGCAGCAGGAAGTAAACTGCTGTGTGACACACACGCACACATACATGCACACATAGTTATGATCAGTTGCAGAGGGAGAGACATTGTTGTTTTATTTGAATAAACCTCCTTTTGAAGCATATCACATGATGTGGACTCTTTATTGTCAATCACACAACGTAACAGTAACAGGGGACTGAAATTGTGTTTCCCCAACCTCCAAATGTGCAAAATAGCATTTAACATACTTTTACCACACATGTAAAACACAAAAAGTCTGAGGTAGCCTATGATAGTGTGGGGTAATGATAAAGTGCAATAACTAAAGTGTAAGGTGCAATGTAGCCACAAGGGGGCACAAGCCAGTGTCTTATTGTGCCAGTCCCAAGCCCAGATAAATACAGAGGGTTGTGTCAGGAAGGGCATCCCAAATTAAACATGCAAATCAAATCTATGACTTCCATAGCGGATCGGTCGAGGCCCGGGTTAACAACGACCGCCATCGGTGGTCTTGGTAGAGTCTTCGATGGTATTGGTGGCTCTCTTGCAGCAGCGGGATGTGTACAAGTCCTGAATGTGTGGTTGAGCTGATCTGGGGATCTTTTCTGCTGTCCTCACCACCCTCTGTGAGGTCTTCTCCTCTGCAGCAGAGCAGCTACTGTACCAGGCTGAGAGGCTGCGTGTGAGGATGCTCTCAACAGCACCCCTGTAGAAGGTGGTGAGTGCAGAAGGGGGAAGGTCAAGTCTCCTCATCCTGTGGAGGAAGTGGAGGTGTTGCTGTGCTTTCTTGATAAGGGAGGTGGTGTTGGTCGTCCATGTCAGGTCATTTGTGATAATCACCCCCAGGAACTTGGTGCTTTTCCTCCACAGCACTGCCGTTGATGGTGTGTGTGACACGTGCTTCTTCCTGAAGTCCTGTTAATTCTTGTGCTTTGTTTAAATTGAGTTGCAGGTTGTTTGTGTCAGACCAGTTGATGAGTTCATGTACCTCATCTCAGCTTGTGGAAGTAGAGTGCACTAACAATTTAGCCTACTAAATGTATTTGACATCTTTGCAGATTAAGTCTTTTACCATATATTTAACTCATGCATTAATTTTGCATAATAAGTACTAACAGACAAAGTACAAAAATATTTGCATTCCTGAAGAAAATGCATGTGATTCTGAAAGAGTAGCAGCAAGAAGTGTTGGTGATCCATGTCAAAAGATACCACACACATCAGTGGTGATTGAATCATGCATTCATGAGATATGGTGGTGTTTTATTAATTGCCACAAGGCTGAGCTATTGGTGCCACGCTTCAATAAGTCGTACACATACTGAGAGAGAAGCTGTGTACCAAGTTCAATCTTATTAAAGACAACAGAAACCTAGAAATTTCATGTTATATTTTACTGTAGCGCCCCCTTGTCATAGAATTGTATCAAATGCGACACACTTGTACAGTGTGTCTGTATGTACAACATTTACATTTTGAAGAGTTATGGCCCATTAAGTAGGTCTGCAGGATTACTCCAGGGTTCAGACAGACTGGTTGTTGGCGCCGTTAGGTTACTGCAGTCTGCACAGATAGGGACGTCTGGACGACTTTAAGGGTTTCAAATGGAAAATGGACGGAGCAGAAAACTTCAGCTTTGAAGTGAACTGAGCGGCTTCGAGCTTCAGAAAACATCCTGAATTTGCTTCTTGATTGTTGTTTCTTGGTTTGTAAGATGCATTGAAATGCATTATTATAATAACATGATAAACTCTATTTAAATGATCTATGAACTGTAATAAAGACAGAAATTTAAATGATTTCTGGTGTTGGGTTGTTTCAGTTACTTCACTTCACTTTTTGGTGAGTAGTTGAGCAAATTTCTGGAAGGTCATCATGTTTCATCAAAGAATATGATGAAATACCAACATTACTGTACTGGTTAGACAGTGATTAGAAAGCTGAATTTGAGTTTATTTTCTTTTATATGTACATGTGAAAATGGTGACTGAAAATAGACCCTGTGTAACCTTTAAAAACAGAGATCTGAGTTAATGTGTGTAACTGTGTCCAATTAACGACTTTACAGATTCTTAATTGAACATTTTAGGGTTAAATTTGGTATTAAAGAAGTTAATCAGTAACTTTAAGTTTCATCACAGTGATTGATGGGATAAAAGCAGCCTGTAGTTTGTGGTCTGAAGATCACATGATTCACACAGCTCTCAAATGACCTGCTGACTGAATTAAAGGAATAGTTCAACAATACATTCATCTGTTTTCTTTCTGAAAGTGAGATGTTCAGTTGGATTTCAGACTGATGTTTGTGTGTTTAGTTTAGTTTACACATGTGAAATACACAAAATAACGATGATAATAATACGTGTCTTATCTGTCTTTGTAAGTAGTATAGTCAGTATATAAAGCAGCATTTATTATGATGATATTATATGATTACTACTGCTGTGTAGAATAGAATCCGTCGCAGTCTCATAGAAGCAGCCCCTTTTCATCAGCCGCACTCCGACCAATCAGCACACACGTCCACTGCCCGCTCCACCAATCATCGCTGTCCACGAGGTTCAGCTCCACGGGGCGGGCACTGTCCACTCCGTCTCTGCCGCGACCGAGATTTCTCTCCGGCCAATCAGCTGCTGACAGTTGACAGGAAACGTCAAACACTCACTCCGTCTGGCCAATCAGCGACAGGCGAAGGCGGTTCGTGCCCTCCAATAATCCCACGTGACCCTCCTCAGCACTTCCCAGGCGGTCACATCGGAGAGCCGGAGGTGAGTAAAGAGACCGATAAATGTCACTTATTAAGGGGCTACGCAGCAGATTTGTACTATTTCCGGGCTAATGTGTGTGTACACTTGGGCTATGAGTACACTTAATATTTAGATATCGTCCGTTTTTAGCCGTTAAAATGAAGCTAAAAGTGTCTTCAGCGTGGGGTTAGCATGGGGCTGAGTGGCTAACTGAGGCTAATTAACCACAGGTGAACTCAGCTAGCCAGTTAGCATGCTCTGTTGGCCTTTAATAACATATAATACGTAAATATTCAGCTACATATATGTTAATACGGCTGTTTTAGTCCAGCTGAATGAAAATCTTGCTGTGTTTTCAGTTGGTATTTGAGGTTAAATTAGCGTTTACACTTCGTAAGTAGCATCGAAGCTAAGCGATCTGAAATATCCGTGTTAGGAAAGTGGGGGTGGGGGTCACAGGTCGATCCGATCAGCTTTATCGAGCTGATAAAAGGCTTAAATGACGGTTTGAAATGTTAAGACAGATCAGCCATGACTGGTCCTGATGTAAAAATGTCACATCACATAATCACTCATCAATCCTGTCAGTCACCAGATGTTTAATAAGCACACATCTGTGTTGTACAACATGGTTAAAACACAGATTATTTTATGTGAAACTGCAGTCGAGATCACAATGTTAAAAAAAATACCAAATATATCAGACTGAAATTTGAGATAATGTGTATATAAAAGGGTAATATCTGAAGATTACCTTCAATCTTCTAATTAAAGATGAAACCACCCATCAGTTAGTGAGAATAAAATGGTAAACAGTCCAAAAAAACAGACATGAAAGCATTTAAACAGACAAAAGCAGGAGAAACCGCCACCAGAGATGATTGATACTTTGATTAATCCATTGGCGGCTAATTTACTGTCAGTCAACCAACTGATTGAGCGCTAAAGTTTCACGAATCAAGTAGGATATTAACTCATTTTGATGGAGAGGTTCAGCCTTTACAACCACACTGTTGTGTAACTGTTGTTACTCATTAAAATTCACTGTCATGCTGAAACAAACAGAATAAATGAGATATTATTTTAATGTTTAAACAGTCTCAACTCTGAAGTGAATAAGGGAAACTTGTATTTAAATTTATTGAATTGGTTTGATACTAATTTTAAAGGCAGTGAGTACAAGATTATTACTGTTATGACACACAGCAGGCCAGAAGAGCAAAATGAAGAAATAAGACATCCGTGAAGCAGAAAATCAGACGTTTAAATCTCAAAGAACCAGGTTTCTGTCCGTATCTGGTTTGGTTCATGATCTCGTGCCGGGATCCAGTCTGTCTGGTGAAGCGGCCCGACTGGTTCAGCCCGCTGGTTTCTCTCCGCCACCCGGTCTGAGCTGAAGTCAGACAGAAACCAGCTCAGTGTGGTTAAAGTCCTGTAAGTGGCTTTGAGATTAAAATGTTCTGCCTGAGACAAAGTGAGCAGCAGAGTGGAAACACAAGATGGCAGCACGGTGCAGAATTAAGATATTTTATCATAAAGTTGTTAATAAATGTATTTAAAGCCATTTACCACACCCAAATAAATGCACAAGTCTCGAGTCAAATCGCTGCTGTCACTTCAACAGACAAAATCTACAACTATATATTATACTATTCAGTTTTCATGAGGCAGTTTTGGTTTCTGAGTATTAAATCAGAAACAACAAAATTACTTGGCAGCGGTTTTTGGACCACGTTTTATTATTTTTATTCTGAAAATGTAGTTTTCCGAACAGTTGTCTGTACACTGTAGATCACAAGAAAGCACCGGGAAATGAAGACGTGTATTTTTCACAAACATTACGTTAACAGACGGTGCAGCTTTTATTCCTCATCTGAGTGGCAGATTTGCTGTTGGCAGTTAGTCTTCATACAGGAAGAGAGCTCATCTTTGTTTGTCTGAGTTTAAATAATAACCTGCTCATCCTGTCTGCCTGTTAAAGGCTCATTTCACTGTTTCCCACAACACAAACGTATTCGCTGAGTATAAACACTTTATTTGATCAGCTTGATTTTAGAGCTGCAATGATCAACTGATTGCCAAAATATTCATATTTTGATAACTGATTAATAGTTTAAATCATAATAAATATATTTTTTTAAACAGCTGTTTCTTGCTCCTCCAATGTGAAGATTTGCTGCTTCCCTTTGATTTCTAAAACTAAATATATATTATATTTGTAGTATATTTGTTTTGGACTGTTAGTCAACAACAACTAGTTTTTGATCACTGAGTGAGGAAACTGTTCATTATTCCTCTGGAGGTTTTTCTGCTGTTTCTGAAGGCCAGATAGAAACCAGTAGGTTCATCAGATTAACTGAAGACTGACTCCAGGCCCGATGCTGCTGTCAGTCTGGATGTATAACTGGTCTCACTGGGCTGATTAGCAGGGCCTGTTGTTTCATCCAGCCAATCAGAGACCCTCGAAAAGCTTATTACCTCAGACAGCAGAAGAACTGCAGAGTTGCTGCAGCACTTTATTTGTGGACGTAAAGCAGTTTTCTCTCGTCCTGTCGTTTAATACCATAAATAAAATGTTTGACTTCCTGTTGGTCCCTTCAGACTGATGTATTTATGTCATTACAGAGGAGTTTTCACATACAACAACCCAAAGTAAAATATACAGTTACCTAGAGTTTAAGGCCTTCTCCTAACAGCTATTCTATTTTTATCATTTTATTGGTTCATTATGTGCTATAGAAATAAAATGTATGATTATTATATTTGATTGTGCATCTTTTTAAAATATAAAACCGTGTCTCTGCAGCTCAGTCCTTCAGTCACCACGCGGGCGTCGGCCCGGCAGCTTTGATGCTAAGATAACAGCTAGTGCTGATGGTCACAGGCTGTTAGCAGGCATGCTAATCATGTTGCATCTTAATCTGATTAACCTGGCAGCCTGCTGCGTGAGGCTGAAGGCAGATAACTTCAGAGCTGAAGTAATTCATCACTTAATTAATATTAAATTAAATGGCAATTATTTTAATGGGAAATAATTTCAGTCATTTTTTTCAGCAAAATGACAAAAGTTTACTGGTACCAGCTTCTCAAATGTAAACATTTGATGCTCGTGTATGTCATTGGAGCAGCCGTTTATAGTAATAATGTTGTTTACTGTGAGATCAGTTTAATATGTGTGTTGTTAAACTGACAATGTCAGCCCTGAAAGTCCTTATTTACCTGTAAACTGTGTGTGTGTGTGTTTTGGTGTGTGTGTGTGTGTGTGTTGATTAACCTGCAGTCTCCACAGACTCCAGTGTTTGTGTTTGTGGGGGTCGGGGGGGGGGGGTGCTACAGTAATCCCGCAGGGTGTAATCTCATTAAGGTTAATGGAGTTGAGGTAGCGTGTCCTTTGGGTGCCGATTGATCACTATGGCGATGATGGATGCCAGGGAGAGTGTGTGTGTGTGTGTGCATTGTGTGTTTTGGTTTTAGACACTTTGGGAACTTTGTTGACGAGTAAATCAAACATTAACAATAAAAAAATAACCTAGTTTGTGCTGAAAATAGTCTTAGGACGGATGGATGGATGGATGGATGGATGGATGGATAGATAGCTTGCATCCTTAGAGTAAACATGATTGTTGACATGTGTAGCTGCCTCATGTTTATGGAAACCAGCCGACAGTAACAGCAGCTCTCCTCCTCCTCTTGCTCCTGCAGACTATGGATCAGAGGCTGTGGTTAAGCGTTCTTCTGGCAGCGGGCCTCCTCTGCCTCACTTTCGCTCCTGTCTCTCAGGCGGAGGACCAGGTTGAAGACGTGCTGGGTGGTGATGTGGACGTGGAGGATGAGCTGGACCTGGACATAGACGGAGTTGAGGAGGAACTGGACGGGGACATGCAGGATGAAGCTCCTCCCGCTCCTAAGACTCCTCCCACACCAAAGGTAAGACTGTGAGCAGCTGATGGTCAATAATCTACCTGAATTTATTACAAACCTGCATCTTTTTCTGTCCGTTTTAGCTCTTTTATCACCCAAAAATGAAGCTTCTTCAGAAACTAAGTTCACAAATCTTCAAACGCCGGCTTAGTGTGTTTTTTACTAAACGCTGTGAAAAACCAGATTCAGATAAGATACTTGTGACCAAATATTGAAGGAACCGAACTAGAGCTGCAACAATCATCTGCAGCTATTTTGATAATCAATTACCTGGTAAATATTTGACGGTTTAAGCATCTCAAATGTGACGCTTTGAGGCTTTTCCTCGTTTTAAGTCATAGTAAACTGAAAATCAATAAACAAGAAATTTAAAGACATCACTGTGAGGAAATTGTGATGACCATTTTTTTACTGGATAAATGTTAAATTTAATTTAAAGTCTTTATTTTCCGTCGTCATAATCTGAACACTGAAGTCTGCTGATTACCAATAAACACCAGTTTGCATCATTTGAAGCCGTCAATTGTGAAACCCAAAAGACCCACTGAAGTGTTTACTGTAATCTTCTGTCCACTCTAAATAGAAATTATTGACAGTAAAGACTGGTACCTTGTGGTGCACCTGTGTGTTGCTCTGTTGTTCTGTCGCTGACTGTTTCCTACGTCTGTGTGTCCAGGTGACCTACAAGGCTCCAGAGCCGATGGGGGAACATTTCTTCGCCGAGTCTTTTGACAGGGGGACACTTGATGGGTGAGCACACGTTTCTCATAATCTCTCATCATTTCTTTAGACAGAAACACTCCACAAATACTTCAGGTTTCACTCAGGACGCTTTAGGAGCTGGTGTCAAGTCAGGATAGGCCAGTATCCCAGAATGCATTTCAAACCACCGGGTGGGAGTGGCAGAGAACTTGAGCCAACCTCAAAGCTGTTTTTAGGTGTGTTTCTGACCAGGTGATGTACCTGTTTCAGGTGGGTGCAGTCGGGCGCCAAGAAGGAGGACGCTGATGAAGAGATCGCCAAGTACGATGGTGGGTACAGAAGGTAGAACGTGTACAACGGTGTCTACAGACGAGCTGAAATAAACTCTTCTGACTGCGTGTGATGTCGACAGGTAAATAGTTGTTTTTGTTTGTTGACAGGTAAATGGGCAGTAGAAGAGATGAAGGACAGTAAGCTGCCTGGTGATAAAGGTCTAGTTCTGAAGTCCAGAGCTAAACATCACGCCATCTCCGCTCAAATGCTGCGACCTTTCACCTTTGACACCAGACCACTCATCATCCAGTAAGAACACGCACACCTTTTCTTTCTAACGTCGTGGTCATCTGTCGGGCGTTGGCTCGTCATCCTCATCGTCCTGTCTGTGTGTTCAGGTACGAGGTGAACTTCCAGTCCGGTATCGACTGCGGCGGCGCGTACGTCAAACTGCTGACTCAGACTCCTGAACTCGACCTGGTGCGTCTCATCACACACACACACACACACACACACACAGTTTCAAGTTTGTAAACTTTTCAAAGAGAGAGTAAAAACTTTTGTGCAAAATGTTTTAATGTCTTTTAATATGGTTCTGCATCAGTCACTGTCTGTCATTTTATTTACATAATTTTTGTTAACAAATCAAAGACACCCCACGATTACACATAATTATTTTGTAACTGCATGAAATCTGCATTTAACTACACCCGTGTTCGTTTTTCTATCACACTACAATGTGAATGTAATCCAAATGCTATGACCGCTCAGAGGAAAGTTAAGCTACAAACGCAGCTGTAACTTTAGAAAAAGAATATACAGTGCAGCTTCCTTTGTATGTATAGCCATTATGATTACAAGTATGTAATGTAAGTTCACTGTAAAATATTAGAACAAAATCCATTTTCCTCTGTGTGGCTCTTCTGCAGGACCAGTTTGTGGATAAAACTCCGTATACCATCATGTTCGGACCAGACAAATGTGGAGAAGATTACAAACTGCACTTCATCTTCAGACACCAAAACCCCAAAACAGGAGAATATGAAGAGAAACACGCCAAGAAACCTGAAGCTGACCTGAGGACGTACTACACTGACAAGAAAACACACCTGTACACGCTGGGTAAGACGCGCACACACACAGCTGTACACACACCGATGAAAGTCCAGGTGTGTATATGTGACCCCTATGTGTCGCCCCCCAGTGGTGAACCCTGACAACACATTCGAAGTGCTGGTGGATCAGACAGTGGTGAACAGCGGCAGCCTGCTGACAGACATGACCCCCCCTGTGAACCCCCCCGCGGAGATCGAGGACCCTGACGACCACAAGCCGGAGGACTGGGACGAGAGGCCCAAGATCCAAGACCCCGCCGCCGTCAAGCCCGAGGACTGGTCAGTACACACCACTGGTTACCACGGAGACCAGTGTTGACTAGTTGATGTCTGCTGTTGCTCAACCTGCTTTACATAACAAATGACTTCATGAGGAATGGGTTCATCTGACAGCGTGTGGCGCAGTTACAAGGGTGTAATATTTGAATAACTGACGGGCTTATAATAGACATGTCTGTTTAACTCCAGCCTGAGCTGTATAATGTGTTGGTCTCACAGTGATGAACCTATAGAGATTATCAGAGACTCTGCTGCTCAGCTTTATAGTGACTTTCAGCTCATTGTTTATCTGTCCAGCTGCATCTTTACTGTTCTGGTTCACTCTCAGCTCTCATAGCGTCGTTTTCGGCCGCAGCAGGACAGGACCTGCTCAGCACCAAACGGCTACAGACACAGTTACTGTAGACCAGCTGGTGAACGTAGTGGAGCATTCAGATATTTCTCTCAGTAAAACATGCATGTGTGTGTGTTCAGGGATGAGGATGCTCCTGCTCAGATCGCTGATGAAGACGCAGTGAAACCAGACGGCTGGCTGGATGACGAGCCTGAGTACATCGGAGACCCCGACGCTGTCAAACCTGAAGACTGGTGAGTGACACCATGGCAACAACAAGCATGTTAACCTCCATCACGTCAAAGCCAGAAGACGCCGATTGGCCGATTTTCTTTATTAGAAATCTTTATTTGTTTCTCTTATTAGTCATGATCCCTTGCACTGAATTCCCAAAGTAAAAGCAGCAACAATAACAGTTAATACATTTGATTTTAAGGTAAGTTTAGCCCAGCGAATATCTTGGTGTACAGTTTTTTTATTATTTGTTTTTCGTATCCTTTTCCATCTCACATCTCGTTATCTGCTGGTTCATTTATAAATAAAACGTCAGAACTCACCTGAAGTCTGATAACCGTCTGTCTGCACTACCTGTCCATCAGGGATGAGGACATGGATGGTGAATGGGAAGCTCCTCAGATCCCGAACCCCGCCTGTGAGACCGCCGCCGGCTGTGGGGCCTGGAAACGACCAATGATTGATAACCCCAACTATAAGGGCAAGTGGAAGGCGCCTATGATCGACAACCCCAACTACCAGGTAGTGTCAGATGCAGATGTTCAGATTGGCTGATGTGGCGTCCCTCCTTAATAACTTTGTCTTTCTAAAAGTGCTAAACATTAAAACAGTGAATCAGACGCAGCTGGTTGAGGAGGCGGGTGGAGTCGGTGTGAACAGTTTTCTGAGCAGCCGGTGTTTGTGTTCCCAGGGCGTCTGGAAGCCGAGGAAGGTTCCCAACCCGGCGTTCTTCGAGGACCTGCAGCCTTTCAGGATGAGCTCCTTCAGTGCTGTGGGGCTGGAGCTCTGGTCCATGACCTCCGACATCTTCTTTGACAACTTCTTTATCACTGACGACCGAAATGCTGCCGACCGCTGGGCTGCTGATGGCTGGGGGCTGAAGAAGGCAGCAGAGGGCGCCGCTGAGGTGGGTTATTACATCTGCAGGTGACTAGACGGAGAGGGGGGCGGAGGGGGGGGTCGATGAACGAAGCCTTGAACTTTCACTGAGGCGCTCAAAGGTACTAAAGAAATAGACACATTAGATTATGACAAAAGACATTAGACAAAATTAAATTACATTTAACAAAATTTTAACAAAACAAATATAATTTAGATGAAGTGATATTTGATTAGCAAAATAACGTGATGAGTTGGTTTCCGCCTTCTTGCTGGTTTCAATTCTGGATGTATGTCAATACTCGCTGCTTGTCATGTATTTGATTAACTTGCCAGGTGCAGTGCTAATTACCGTGTGTGTGTGTGCGCGCGCACGCTGCAGGTCATATTATTTCTCTGTCTGTTTGTCTTAAATATATTTAAATTTTTTTTCTTAAAAGATTCAAATTAGCCCCTTCAATTAAAGGGTTAAATTTCTCTGAATGAATGAATGAATATTTAGTAGTTACGATCAGAGCCAATACTGGTTCAAACATTTAAAAAGTGGAAAATAATATTAATACAATAATCTATTATTATTCCTAACAGTCTTTAAAGCAAACGGATGCTGTTGGAACCAAGTGATGTATATAAAATGGTTTAATATGTTTGTATGTTTAATATGTTTTGTGTATTAATATTTGTGTGTTTGTTAATATGTATGATGTGTTGTTTTTAGCCGGGTCTGGCAACTCAGATGCTGAACGCTGCAGAGGAGCGTCCTTGGCTCTGGGTCGTCTACGTCCTCACCGTGGCTTTACCTCTCGTCCTCATCGTTGTCTTCTGCTGCACCGGCAAGGTAACACACACTCTCACACACACACACACTCACACACACACTCACACACACACACCTGGAGGGAAATGCCTCAATGAGCAAACGATAACTTCAGTTGGGAAATTGGAGATATCCGTCGGTTCTCTGTGGATGTCCTGATGTTACAGTCTGGTGTGTGTGACTGTCCACAGAGGTCTTCAGGCTCAGCTCAAGGTCAGATGAGTCTCACCAGCTTACAGGAAGAGTTTAACGAAGCTGGACGCCCAAACCACCCCACCGCCACCTCAGGCCCGGTGACTGCTGCTGTTAGAGTAGCTTCACACCTCAACTTATGTTTGTGCTTGTTGTGTTTGTGTTTGTGGTGCTGTAGTGTGGAGGGAGAGAGAGAAACTCTGGGTGTTTTTTTTATTTTTATTTAGCTATGCGTCTTCTTGCTTCCCTCTTTCTGTTCTTCGCCTTTATCCTTGAGATAAAAGCATGAGGACGGAGGAGACGTCTCACTCCCTCCACTGAACAGTTGTGTCAAACAGCTACTGCTGTGAATGTGTCTTTGGAGTCGACTGTCATCTGTCTGCTGCGGTACAGCTGCCACACTGAGTAGAAAATATCTTTTTACATTTCTCATTATATCATGGAAACATTTGGGCTTGGTTAACTTCGGACAAATTATAAAACCTGTCTTATTACAAGTAGAGTCTTGTTGTTATAATGTGATACTTATGCTGCCGTAGTCTGAACCTTCACATGTTGTAACAGATCTTAAAAAAAGACACTGCAGTGTCTGTCTGTAAGCAACAAATATATATATATATATATTATATTTTTATTTTCGTGTTCTCACTGTTGCTTGCCCACTCTTCGCTTTCAAGCTTGAGTTTTTGCTTCTTTGACTCTGCAGGTTTATTTTTTGCAGCTTTTTGTATTTGTGTCTCTGTGGAGTCAGTCTGAATCGATCTAAACTGTCGTCCTGTTTGTTCTGCAGAAGAAGAGCGTAGCAACACCGGCAGCAGACTATAAGAAGACAGACGAACCTCAGCCTGACGTGAAGGAGGAAGAGGAGGAGGAGGAAGAAGAGGATAAGAAGGCTGAAGAGGCTGAGAAGAGCAGTCCAGGTTTCTGCGATTTTTAGATTTCAGAAAAGTATTTTCCTCTCTGTCTGTCAGTCTGACTGATTTTTAAATCTGTTCTTCCAGCTGCAGAGAAGAGTGACGGAGAGGAAAGTCCAGCAGAGAAAGAAGAAGAAGAAGCAGAGAAGGAGGGGACAGCTGATGAGGTAAGGGGACGAGTCACAGCTCTGAGCTCTGTTTTTAGTCTAGCAGATGAATCTAGGAGAGAGGTCCAAGAGGACACCAGCCGGCCAACATAGTTTTCATGTCTCTATGGTTAGAAATCAACAGTGTTTGTATCTATTAAAATTAATAAGTTCAAAACACATATACAGCTGGATATTTGTTATTCAAGCAGCTGTCTGTGCAGTTTACACTAAACGCACATAAAATAATAAGAAAAGTAAATTACTTTTAATCTGCGTCCTTTATTTACCTTGACTTTGACTTGGTATTTTTAGCTTTTTATTTGAAAAGGAAGAATAAGTAAAACTCCTTGTAGGCACCATCAGGATAGCTTTAGATGTTTTAAACACTCTAGGTAAAGAAAACGCATCTAACCACCTCCTCCCCTCCCGTCTCAGAAGTTGGAGGATGATGTTCTGCGGAGATCTCCCAGGAACAGGAAGGTCAGAAGGGACTGATATCTCTGAATCAACAGACCTGACCTTAACACAGCCCCACCTCCCCCGCCCCTAAAATATCTCCCCCTCGCTCCTCTTCTTCTACTCCGAGGCGATGAAGCCTAAATGTGGAACCCGTGGAAGCAGCAAAGCCGACAGGAAACGAATCAAGACCTCCAGTGTGGACGACTTATGATGATGATGATGATTATGATGATGATGATGATTCCAGTATGAACAGGACTGAGTTGATTTAAAGGATTTTGTTTTTTTAAAAGAGATTAACTGAGAATAACTAAAACTTCCTGCATCATTCCTTAACAACACCTGAGCAGACTCGAACCCGCGGGACTGTCCCGTCCCGTCCGGTCCGCTGCACCACCCACCACCAACCTGAGCTAAGCCGCCCCGTCAGCAACCTGTTTAACAGTCTCTGACAGATCATTGGCTAATCTGAAGTAGCTAACCTGATTGGTTTACCAACACACTGCTAATTAGCAGAACACTAAGGGGCTAATTAGCAAAATAGGATCACAAATGATCAGATGATTGACCCAGTGAGTGTTGTTAAATATCTATAAAGATGTCGCTCACCAGTCTGGACAAACCTGCAAAGAATTAACCGTCAATGAGTCGTGTAATTACACTTCTGACAAATATTATGGAAATTAACATTTCTTGGCTAACAGTTTGCAGTAAGCATGCAGCTAATCGGCCTACCAACAGATCACCAATGAGCCTGCATATCATAAAAAACTGTCTGAATTAGGCTGTGAGCAACTCGCTAACACACGTGTTGGCTACAACGGTCACTAACTGGCCCACAATCAGATGGAGCCCAACATCATCCTGCTTTAGCTTTTAACTGGCTGCTAATTAGCCCACAAATAATTCCTCACAACCACCTGCTAATTAGCCTAGGAGTAATTTAGGATAATAATCCCTCCAATAGCAGCCTTATCAGCTAAGCCCAACTTGCTAATTAGTCCCCGAAAGACAAATTATGTGTCAAAAAGCAGTTTGTAATTAGCCTACCAGCTGCTAATTAGCCTAACAAACAGTTTGCTAACATGCCCACAAACAATGGGATGAACTTACCAACAACTAGCTGCAAATATGTTAGCTAACAAACAAACTTTACTATTATCTTATATTAACAAACAACATACTGGTTAGCCAGTTGCTAATATTTAAAAAAGTGAACTTTTTATTGGTCTGTTTTTTTTCTGTTTTGTAGTCATGTCAGTGTTTATGTAGTCTCTCACTGGAGCTCACGAGTCTCCTCTGCTTCACTAATGTCTCTAAACATCCTGACGGCAGCGAGGAGAAGGTCAGAGGTCATAGAGGGCAAGAAGTAGAGCTGGATTTAACTGTAACAAATGATTATTTCCATCATCGATTGGATCAGTGTTTCCCAACGATGTTTAGGTTACTGTCATAGAGGACTAAAGAAAGACAAATTTAAGAATCAGAAAATCTAAATGTTTGTAGTGAATCAGATGACTAGTTGCAGCTGTAAATGAAGTTTACTTTTCTTTTTTCCAAACTCTTTGTGTTTTTTTCTTCTGGTGTGTTCAGGTTAGACATTTGTCAGTTAAAGCTGAGCTACAGGTGTTTGTTACCTGGCGTCGGGGTCACACATTGTTCCTGTCAGACCGGTCCTAGCTCCGCCCACGAGTCCTTGTCATTGAAAACCGTCGAGTCAGCGTTGCAGCAGCACTGTTGATTTCAGTCCAAGTTTTTTCTGCATCCAGTAGCTCTCCTTTCAGATTTTAGTCTGACAAACATGACAGCAGATCATTTCACTGGTTTGTCCCTCTACTGTCCAACTAATGGGGATTTTTCTAATAACTGATAATCAGACATTAAACTGCTGAATTTTTGGCTTCGAGTTTAGCCTTACAGGCAAATACTTCTTAGTTGGGGTTGGCAGGCAAGATCTAAGTCTCAATTCAGCATTATTCAGAATTATGGCGTTTTAATGTGTCGCATGTTGAGAAGAACAGTTTATTCATTCATTACAAAGAACACACTGAGTATTACATCAGAAGACAAGGAAGCATTTTGACCTTCAAATTTCTAATCAGATGCATGTTGGTTTGTCACAAGAAGACTTTAACTACCTCGTATGCAGCTTTTCGTCTTGGACCTTCTTTGGTTAAACGTGTGCACACTTCAGCTGCAACAGTTCATGATGAATCTGTTAGTCATTCGGTCTATAAAATGTCAGTCACTGTTTCCCAAGCATCAAAGGTGCCGTCCTCAAACGTTTAAAACCCAAATCAGCTCTAGTGCTTCATCGTTGTCGGTTTTGCTTTCTTTGTAAAACAAATCTTGTAGCGTGCAGGACCAATTATTGATCCTGTGTCCTTTATCAGTAAAATGATCTGCTGTCACATTTGTTTGGGCTGAAACTGAACTGTTTGCAGGTGGACAGACACCCAGCCCCTCTTTCATCAACCCCATATGTAAAGAAAAAGGCACTAAGGGGATAAACTCAGGCGCTTAACCCCACACCTGTCCACCTGCTGCACCACTCAGCTCCACCAAACCTCCGCCTGACTGATGCAGGAGTTTAGCCCCATGTTTAAAAGAGACGGCACTTGAGCGTCAAAGTTCATTTTTGATCTTGGAAATATTAGCTTGACAAAATCATCTTACCGCATTTCTTGGAGCATAAGTAGATATCTATCACTGAGCACAGTTTCATACTCGGGTCATGTGATGACTCTAAGAAAGTTGCAGCTGAAAACTTCGGTAAAAAAGCTAGTAAGTGGACTTTGAGTTAAGGCGAAATAGAAATTAGAGATATAATCCTGCAGATTTTACCATATCAGACACATTTTTATTATTTAACATCTGCTGAAGCTATTAATGTACTCATTAGTAACCTCGTTATATGTTGATTTTTCATTGTAAGTTAGACATATTTTGTGGGCACATGTTGCATAACGATGAGGAAACTTCAATTTCAAACTGAAATCTTGCCGTACCGCCAGTAGCCGCAGGTGTCGCTAAAATCAACCGGAACTATAATTTTAGGGATTATAACTTGCATTTGTTTTATTTACCTGTCACACCTAAGAAAAGGAAAATGGCCAGAGTCTCCGACAAGTTGCAGTAATACAGGAAGCCCAAGTTGTTTGATTTATTTTTTTTCAGTCAGTGTGTCCGTCCAACAATTGAGCCCAAAACAAGATATCAGTTATCAGCCAGTTTATTGTACATCAAGAGTCTGCTCTGGTGACCTCTGACCTTTGACCTGGCACCACCATCAGGACAAAATGTCCACTGCAGCTCCACTAGTGGTAAACTTCTCCAAGTAGTTTGGTCATTTTGAATATTTCCATGAACCTCACCTGTAAAATCTGAAATAAAACTGGTTTGAATCTGAGAAAAGAACAACAATAACTGTAGTGCAGTCCTGTGTCCATGATGCGCCTGGTTTCGTCCTTATTTTTTGTGTATGCGTCATCGTTTTCCAGACAGTTGTACTGAATCTGCTGTCGAGTGGTTTCTGTCTGTTTAAAGATGAAATGAGTGGGATCTTCCTAAAAACAATCCTCACGATAAAAACATAGGGACTTAGCAGCATAGTGCTTCTGGGATGGGTGAGCTTGGGGTGTCAAAATCAATCAAATCCTACTCATTCTGCCTCTCACTCCACCAATGATGAGCAAGCTCTGCAGTGATCAGTGATCAATCAGTAGGCTGGGGGGGAAATGGCCACAGCAGATCAGATGTTGGAGGTGTTCGTCTCTGGTTGTTTGGATTTTTGGGCCTTGTGGTGAACGGGAGGTTCCTGCTTCCATGTCAGGTGACCTTTAACCTTTTTTTTTCCTCCTCTCCTTAGAGTAAACATGAGCTAGTTAAGATTTGGCTGTAAGCTCTGTTGCTTTTTAGTCTTTATTTTCATCTTCTGCTGTCGTTCTAAAGCTGGAGTGTATGAACGTGACGCTCCAGTTTGTGATTTAGGACAAGTCGTCTCCAGCAGTGGCAGCGTTTCTTCCCTCTGAGGATGTTTGTTTCAGCCACAATCTGTATTGTCTATTTTATTTTTTTTTTATTTTCTGTCTCAGATTTCTTCCTCTTGATGTCCGGCTGAAGCTGCCTAGGTTAACAGACTGTAGACTGAACACTGTATCTGCTGGTGAAACTTTACATGACTCTGTAACTCTTTGCTGTTATTTTTTGTTGTTGACTTTTGTCTTTGAACTAAAACTGTTGGCCCAGCCTGTTTCTGATGTACACACTATGTAGAGATGGACCTGCTGACACCACAGGAAGGTCCAACTTTGAATAGAAATACTGTGATGATGGAGCCTGAAATATGTGTGTTTTGATGAATAAAAAAGGCCAAATGGAAACTAAACGATGCTGCAGTGTTTTTATTAATGTGTATTCGATTCCTTTGCAGATTTTAATTGTTGTTGAGTCTGAAGTTTACACTGTTCACTTGAACCAACATTCAAAATTTTAAAGTTCAAATTTTTGTGTGTAAAAGCACCACTCAGGTGTCCATATGAACAGTGACTGTAATCATTGCTCCTGTTCATACTGGCTGTTCAAAGATCTGCTTCAAATGTGCTTTCAGTGTCAGTGATGGAGGTTAAAATCATTTAAAGTAGATGTGAAGCTTCTCTGAGGCTTCATCAGTGTGAGTTAGTCATATCAAGTGGATATCTGACACATTTACAGTCTGTTTAGCATCAAATTTCCTCTTTGTGTTTCCCTGTTGAGCTGTGGTGGAAGTATAGGAACAAAAAGAGGGACTTTGGCTCTAAAAACACTGTAACGTTGAAACATATCTGCTGGATTTGAAGCTTCAGATTAGCTTCACATAAACGTTTAAATACATGTCTGCAAATAGCTCGACCTCCAGCAGCTACAACAGTAACATGCTGCTCTAACACTGATGCTTCAGTATTAATAATCTAATGATGTCATATATAATAATATATCAGTCACTACTGTTACTGCAGTACTTTAACTACATCAAGATCACTATACTTATGTACTGATACTGCAGTACTTTAACTACATCAAGATCACAGTACTTATGTACTGTTACTGTAGTAGGACTTTTATGTAGGATCTGAATACTTCTTCCACTACTACTGGTTTGTTTTCCGTTCCCTCTTTGACGTCACTGCACAGTCATCACGTCACGCTGTTCTCGTCGTCTATTGGCTGTTGTTGCTGTCAATCACCGATGAGGCGGGAACAGGGACATTCCTGCTGCTGATGGAAAAAAAGAGAAAGTTTCCAAAATGGCGGCGTAAACCTGCCTGTCCACTGGAAAACAATAGAAGCAGAATAGAAGCAGAACAGTTGGTCCTGTTCCCCGATCTGAAGCTCACATATCCCGGCTCGGGTTCGGCCGTGAGGAGGAGGGTTATCCGCACCGACGGCTCGGGAGAGATTAAAGTTAAACATGATTTATTTACGAGCTGCCGTTAGCGCGTCCGACCGTTAGCAGCTAACGGCTAACGGCTACAGGCAGGCGGAGGATCAGCTGTTTGCTGGACAGCGGACAGCAACACGATCACAGTAAGTGAATTTAATACCTAACGGAGCGTCTCTTGTCTGGAAAAGTATTGTTGTTTATTTTCTCATTTGTTAGAATTGAAAACTCAGTTTATCAGCTGCCAAGTTTGTGAATAAGACAGCGGCTAGCTCCCTGCTCGCTAACCAAAGCTAACCAGTAACTAATAGTCGAGCAAAAATAAAAGTTTCAAACTACTTTCAGAGCCGTTATGATGCTCTCATGTGTGATAACTGTGCTGTTAACAGGTGAGCTAGAAGTGAAGTCATAATAACAATAAAATAATTGTTTTTCTGCGTAGTTTCAGGTAGTTTTATGGAATTTTTGACGCTCCAACTTTGATTTAGTGAGTGCAGGAATGTGCTAACTTATCCGGACGGAGTTCGTCTGAAAGCCAGACAGCAGCCTTTCATTAACCGGGGGGAAGGTGGAGTAACGTATGTAATCAGTAGTATACAAATTAGCAGGTTTGGGTGGATAAATCGGGAGTTTTGTGTGTTTGATTTTGGGTGAATTTCGGGCGAAATGTGGCTCTCAGTTCACACAGCAAGTTAAACGAGCTGTTGTATTTATTGTGATTACTTGCATCTACCTTTTTAAGTGAATAAATCTGGAGGCTGAATGAAAATGCACCCAAAAACCTTAATTTTCCTCTCCGGCAGTGAGTGCTGCTGTGACTGAAGGCCATTAGCAAGACAAAGGTCGCCTCCATGGAGCCAGCAGAGTCTTTGTAGAGGGCGAGGGGGGGTGAAAAACAGCCAAATTCAGCATTTTATGGACGAAACCTGAGCCGGGAGTTTACTACAAGTCTTTATTGATGATGGCGGATTTTGTTACACCGCGACACAGCGCGGTGATGGAGAGGCTCCGCCGGAGGATCGAGCTCTTCCGGCAGCATCACAACAGCTGCGAGAGCCGCTACGAGGGCGCGACGCTGGAGCGGCTGGACCTGGAGCGGCAGCAGACCTTCGCCCTGCACCAGCGCTGCCTGCAGGCCAAGGCCAAGCGGTCCAACAAGCACCGACAGTCCCAACCAAGCAGCGACCAGGCCGGGCAGAGAGCGCAGGCCGGCGGCGGCACCAGCGCGGAGCTGGGAGACAGCGGAGGGACAACGGCGGAACAGAGCCGGAACAGCACCCTGATAGCGGTAAGTGAGCACTGAACACAGACTGTACAGAGACACGCTGGGTGTAAACAGAGAGACACACTGGGTGTAAACAGAGAGAGACACACTGGATGTAAACAGGGACACACTGGGTGTAAACAGAGAGAGACACACTGGGTGTAAACAGGGAGACACACGCTGGATGTAAACAGAGAGACACACTGGATGTAAACAGAGAGAGACACACTGGGTGTAAACAGAGAGAGACACACTGGGTGTAAACAGAGAGAGACACACTGGGTGTAAACAGAGAGAGACACACTGGGTGTAAACAGTGAGACACACGCTAGATGTAAACAGGGAGAGACACACTGGGTGTAAACAGGGAGGCACACTGGGTGTAAACAGAGAGAGACACACTGGATGTAAACAGAGAGACACACTGGGTGTAAACAGAGAGACACACTGGGTGTAAACAGAGAGACACACTGGGTGTAAACAGAGAGACACACTGGGTGTAAACAGAGAGAGACACACTGGGTGTAAACAGTGAGACACACGCTGGATGTAAACAGAGAGACACGCTGGATGTAAACAGAGAGACACACGCTGGGTGTAAACAGTGAGAGACACACTGGGTGTAAACAGGGAGAGACACGCTGGGTGTAAACAGGGAGAGACACACTGGGTGTAAACAGAGAGACACACTGGGTGTAAACAGAGAGACACACTGGGTTTAAACAGAGAGAGACACACGCTGGATGTAAACAGAGAGACACACACTGGGTGTAAACAGTGAGACACACTGGGTGTAAACAGAGAGACACACTGGGTGTAAACAGAGAGACACACACTGGGTGTAAACAGAGAGACACACTGGGTGTAAACAGAGAGACACACTGGGTTTAAACAGAGAGAGACACACGCTGGGTGTAAACAGTGAGACACACTGGGTGTAAACAGAGAGACACACTGGGTGTAAACAGAGAGACACACACTGGGTGTAAACAGAGAGACACACTGGGTGTAAACAGAGAGACACACACTGGGTGTAAACAGTGAGACACACTGGGTGTAAACAGAGAGAGACACACTGGGTGTAAACAGTGAGACACACGCTGGATGTAAACAGAGAGACACACTGGGTGTAAACAGAGAGACACACTGGGTGTAAACAGGGAGGCACACTGGGTGTAAACAGAGAGAGACACACTGGGTGTAAACAGTGAGACACACGCTGGATGTAAACAGAGAGACACGCTGGATGTAAACAGAGAGACACACGCTGGGTGTAAACAGTGAGAGACACACTGGGTGTAAACAGAGAGAGACACGCTGGGTGTAAACAGAGAGAGACACACTGGGTGTAAACAGTGAGACACACTGGGTGTAAACAGAGAGACACACTGGGTGTAAACAGAGAGACACACACTGGGTGTAAACAGAGAGACACACTGGGTGTAAACAGAGAGACACGCTGGGTGTAAACAGAGAGACACGCTGGATGTAAACAGAGAGAGACACACTGGGTGTAAACAGAGAGAGACACACTGGGTGTAAACAGAGAGAGACACACTGGGTGTAAACAGTGAGACACACTGGGTGTAAACAGAGAGACACGCTGGGTGTAAACAGAGAGACACGCTGGATGTAAACAGAGAGACACACGCTGGGTGTAAACAGAGAGAGACACACTGGGTGTAAACAGTGAGACACACGCTGGGTGTAAACAGGGAGAGACACGCTGGGTGTAAACAGAGAGACACACGCTGGGTGTAAACAGAGAGACACACTGGGTGTAAACAGAGAGACACACTGGATGTAAACAGGGAGACACACTGGATGTAAACAGAGAGACACACTGGATGTAAACAGGGAGACACACTGGATGTAAACAGGGAGACACACACTGGGTGTAAACAGAGAGACACACTGGATGTAAACAGAGAGACACACTGGATGTAAACAGGGAGACACACTGGATGTAAACAGGGAGACACACTGGGTGTAAACAGAGAGACACACACACTGGATGTAAACAGGGAGACACACTGGGTGTAAACAGAGAGACACACACACTGGATGTAAACAGAGAGACACACACACTGGATGTAAACAGGGAGACACACTGGATGTAAACAGGGAGACACACTGGATGTAAACAGGGAGACACACTGGGTGTAAACAGAGAGACACACACACTGGGTGTAAACAGAGAGACACACACACTGGGTGTAAACAGAGAGACACACACTGGGTGTAAACAGGGAGACACACACTGGGTGTAAACAGGGATACACACTGGATGTAAACAGGGATACACACTGGATGTAAACAGAGAGACACACTGGGTGTAAACAGAGAGACACACACTGGGTGTAAACAGGGAGACACACACTGGGTGTAAACAGGGATACACACTGGATGTAAACAGGGATACACACTGGGTGTAAACAGAGAGACACACTGGGTGTAAACAGAGAGAGACACACTGGGTGTAAATAGAGAGAGACACACTGGGTGTAAATAGAGAGAGACACACTGGATGTAAACAGGGAGAGACACACTGGGTGTAAACAGGGAGAGACACACTGGGTGTAAACAGGGAGACACACTGGGTGTAAACAGGGAGACACACTGGGTGTAAACAGGGAGACACACTGGGTGTAAACAGGGAGAGACACGCTGGGTGTAAACAGAGAGACACACGCTGGGTGTAAACAGAGAGAGACACGCTGGGTGTAAACAGAGAGAGACACGCTGGGTGTAAACAGAGAGAGACACGCTGGGTGTAAACAGGGAGACACACTGGGTGTAAACAGCGAGACACACTGGGTGTAAACAGGGAGAGACACTGGATGTAAACAGGGAGAGACACACTGGATGTAAACAGGGAGACACACACTGGGTGTAAACAGAGAGAGACACACTGGATGTAAACAGGGAGAGACACACTGGATGTAAACGGAGAGAGACACACTGGGTGTAAACGGAGAGACACACTGGGTGTAAACAGTGAGACACACACTGGGTGTAAACAGAGAGAGACACACTGGATGTAAACAGGGAGACACACTGGATGTATAGTGTGTGTATATAGAAGCCTGAACACACTATAGACTGGTGTGGTATGAATTCAACACTCAGTACATTATTGTAAATACCTGTAATGATTAGTAAAGTAATGAAGTAGAATCAGTAACTACTCTGATCAGTGTGTTGCTACGTGACAGTAAGTTGATTCTTTTTGGGTTTGATGATAGCTGACAGAAACTGAGATGGTATTTCACTATTTTACAGATCAAACGATTAATCAGGAAAAACTAACCATTAGTTGGAGCACTAATCTTAGTAATTACTAATATTATTAATTGTTTGATGGTGGACAATATGGACCATCATAATGAAGGATCACTGCACAGGGGGTCTCAAACTATCACACAAGTGTCCATATCTGGCTAATTTTTAAAAGACCCTGCAGTTGTTTATTATGTGTTTTGTTTCTAAAGCAACGGCGAGAAAGGAAGTTACCATCCTCCAGCAGTCTCAAGTGGCTTTAATCCACCACACACGCAGAGTACTCTGGTAGTATGAGGGAGCTCATTCAGTGTATGATACATAATATTTTATGATACAGCTGCATGTTTGAAGGGTGGAGACGATAACTGTACAATACTTATGTACTTTTACTGTAGTAGGACCTTTTATGCAGGTTCTGAATACTTCTTCCACTACTTCCGTTCCCTCTTTGACGTCACGCTGTTCTCCGGTAAAGCAACCAGAAATATTCACATTGAAGAAGCTGAAGTCAGAGTTTTAACCCTTCCATCCTTTTGACAACTACAAATACGATTGACAGAAAATTAATCTCTCTTATAATAAATAAATCATTAGCCATTTTACCTGCATTACAAAACGCATACTAAATATAGTGAGATTTTATATTTGACAGATGACATGAGCTCTTTAGATATTTAATATTTAAATAGCTTTTCCAAAACAACCTTGACTTTTACAACACAATAGTAACACTTTTTTGCTGCTCCAAAATATGTAAATGAATAAAGCTGCAGTGATGAGTCCATCAACTTTGCTTTTTTTGAAACTGATTACTGTTGGACTACTGCTTTATTTCTAGGAATTTTATAGATTTATTGAGAAAATAATTGATAAATGACTGTAACTCTGATAACTGTGAATTTGGCTGCATTCAAACTTGATGTCAGGGATCACAGGGAACAGGAGGAGGCTGAACAGACTGACAGCAGAGGAGACAGCTTTCTGTGATCACTGATGATGCAGCACAGCAGTCCTCATACATCTGTATTCATGTTGATTTTGTTGGATGACGTTGCAACTATAAAGTATATATATAGTATATAATAGGTGTTTTACTGCAGGCTGAGGTCTCTACTATAAACAACCTGGAAACAGCATGTTAGAATAGACGTGTTGGAGTGTAAAACATGGTCTGAAGCAGAGATAAGTCTGTTACTTTCTGAGTGTGAAACTGCACTCAGCGAGGACAGACTGACAAACACAAGCTGGAGTCCTGAGAGGTGATTCAGTGTGAACAGAAACCCCACAGCTGAGTCATCACTGTGTGTCACTGCTTGTGTGTGTGTCCTGAATACTGTTAGGAAATGCCTAACAGTATGTGTTCACAGCAGCCATACTGCCACTGGTCTCTTTTTTACGTCACTGTTAGAGATCCGAACGGCTCAGCTCTGATCATGTGTTACGACACGATCACTGCATATTGTTGGTAATGATGGTTATAAACTGCCAGGAAGGAACGACATACATTTGAATAAACTGTCATTTATTTATCATTGCAGTGGAAACGGGTATTAAACTGTATGTGAGCTCAAAGCTATGGTGGTTGGGCCTGGCCGTGGTCGGGTCTGGCCGTGGTCGGGTCTGTTAGTCGGGTCTGGCCGTGGTTGGGTCTGTTGGTCGCGTCTGGCCGTGATCGGGTCTGTTAGTTGGTTTGGCCGTAGTCGGGTCTGTTAGTTGGTTTGGCCGTGGTTGGGTTTGGATGTGATCGGGTCTGTTGGTCGCGCCTGGCTGTGGTCAGGTCTGTTAGTTGGTTTGGCCGTGGTTGGGTCTGTTAGTTGGTTTGGCCGTGGTTGGGTTTGGATGTGATCGGGTCTGTTGGTCGCGTCTGGCCGTGGTCGGGTCTGTTAGTTGGGTTTAGGCCATGAAGACTTGTCGTCACTGGATCAGGAGACGAGTCGCCTTCTCATGTGTGAGAAACATTTTGGTAGAATGGTGATAAAATAATACCAAAGTGAGGCTGTTCTGATACTGAAGGCTTTTGTTATGGCTAAAACAACCAAGTGTGCATATTTCACATTACAAGAGACCATTTAAATAAATAACGGCTGCTGAATATCTTCACAATGACGCATCCTGGAATGTTTGGCTCCAGTTTTTCCACAGAAATCTAAAATATCTACTGTGTTTTTGTCATCTTATCATAGTGTAATTACATGCTTTATCCAGCACAACTGTGACTTACTTTGACTGTTGTTGCTGAGGCTCCTCTTCTACCTGCTTGTGAGCATTCAGTAACTTCCAGAGTCGGGCTGACAAACACTGCATGTTTCATGAGTTACTGTTTGGTGTCGGTTGACCTGGGTTTAAATGGAAGTTTAACAGATTTTTTTTTGTATTGTAGTAATGGTTTAGTAGTTCAGTTGTAGTATTATATCAGTGAACATAGCAGTATTAGTAACAGAAGTAGTGGTATTAGTTATAGAAGTAACACTAGTACCTTTAGTGATAGCTTCTGTTGTCAGTGTTACCTGACAGGTAAACCTGACTATAGAACTACTCAAATACCCAGAATTCCACTGATGCTGTTTTCTGGCTTTGGCAGAACCCCCTCCCCCTCACCAGGTGTGTATCTGTGGTAACCAGGAGCAGGGGGAGGAGTCAGACCAGTATTTCAAGTTTAAGAAGTTGAGTGAATCACTAGTTTCCTTTTCCTCAGGGCAGAAATGCTGCTCTGTTTACCCCCACAGTTTATTATCCAGTCAGCATCTCCCTGCACACCCACACAGGCGTTCCTCTCTTTCTCCTGCTCTAAATGAGTAGCCCGCTAAGAGAGAGAGAAAGGAGATTCAACTATCTCCACGTTAGCAGCTACAGGACGTTTGCGCTGCAGTTTTTCCTCTTGTGCTGTTTGTCAAATACTACTCTGGTTTACCTACTTGGATTCAGAAATGCTTGGTTGAAGAATAAATGGTTGCTGTCAGCTTTCCTCTGTATCAGAGCACAAAGCTGCAGTCGCTGCCATTATGACTGAAACCACTTCAAACAAGCTGCAGATCAAACGATCCCTGATCCCCTCTGGCGCTGTGAGCTGAGGCGTTGCCGCTGCTGGCGCTGGGATCCAGGTGATCGTCCACCAGCGAGTCCAAATACTCTGATGCAGCCATGTTTCTACTCACCAGTTGAGTTAATCAGGAAATTCTCAGCATATTTTTGGGAAGACGTCACGTTTCCTTGCTCATGTTGCTGTTTGCCTTTGTTAAATGAACATGTGGTGTAAGATGCTCTTATCTGATATTTACATGTAATGTTAATGTTCTTACTCATTAAACTTTTATAACCAGGTTTGTTATGAGGACATGTTCTTTTTGATCATAAGTCTGTTTAGCTACTGTTTTATGCCAGACCCTTTGCATAACCTTGATATGTTCATAGAACTAATTTTATTATCTGTTATTCTGCTAATCACTTTCTAGATTAATTAATTGAGTTTTATGGCCTATAAAATAATGAAAAGTACCTATTTAAAATTGTCTTTAAATGTTTCATGTTGTTGACCAACAGTCCAAAACTCAAATATGTTTTATTATCACTCAAAACAAAACAAGCAGCAAATTCTCACAATTGAGATGCAGAAACAAGGAAAGTTTTGACATTTGATAAGAAAAAAAAGACTCCTTATCAAAACAGTTGCTGATTTATCTTCTGTCTATAATGTGAAATATGAACAGGGTCAAAAGGCCAAAGCCAGCAGGAAAGTTAAGATTATAAAAACATGTTGTTTCCATTTGTCCTGTTTTAACTGCATGGAAACAGCAGAAAGAACTTAACCTGGATCCAGGGCGAAGGTCACATCCTCTCTGTGTTTTGGGAATTTGGTTTATATTCTACAGATAAAAACATAGAGGATTTTTAGACCAATTCCAGTATTTAGAGTCCAGATTAGACAAAAAAAGAAGAAATATTTGGTTTACTGTGTAATAAAACAGAAATACAGAACAATGAGGAGCTGGGACGAAGTAACGTTTGTCATTTCTCCTACTTTTTGTGTAAAAAATCTATTATTTATCTGTTTATCAATTAATCGTTCCAGCTCCAACTTAGTATGTTTGATTTCTGTGACCTTAAAGCCAACAAAATAAATAAGTAAATATAGTATTCAGTATTCATACACTAGAGTTGAATTTATGTTGGAAGATGAAATGAGTTGGACAGAGTTTGTCAGCAGCTGATTTCCATTGAAACAATGGCTCCATTCGAGTCTTTGACCCTGCCTTCATCTGCTCGCTCTTCTTCATGAAGGCTGCAGGTGTGGACAGTATTTGATAATCATACAGGCAGACCGTGTGATGATCAGCTGATGTGTTTTGGGTCGGGCAGCGGAGGAAGTTCTGAATGTTCCCATCAGATCCGGCGGGTCGTGCTGCCTGCAGAGTGGACAGATGTGATCTGCTGACTGCTCTGAGGAAGCTCTTTGTTATCTGCGTTATGTAAGCCAGCCTGCAGCTGATTCTATTAACGGCAGCAGCTCAGGAGCCGGGAAGGTTTTACCCTGATGCCTGTCGGCTCAGCCGCAGCGCCCCCTGCAGCTGCTAAACCACCACTGCAGCTTCTGAAATAGATATTCTGTCATATTTCAGCAGCTGGCTTTGTTACTCGGCACTCCCAGATTGAAAATAACCTCATTACATGATGCAAATTTCTAAAAAGAGACATTGATAGATACCTTCTATTTTATATTATTGGGAACAGTATTAGAGCTACAACAATCTGTTGATAAGTTGATTAGCCGACTGACAGAAAATGAATCTGTAATAATTAAAATAATTTTATACATTTTTTGCCAAATATTTCCGCTTCTCAAATGTGAGAATGTGATAGTAAATCAACATTTTTTGGGTTGTAACTGTTCAGAAAAACCAAGAACAAATTTTGTATATTTTGTAGACAAAATGATTAATAAATAAAATAATCAACAGATTGATTGCTAATGAAAATAATTAATTAGTAATAGTACGACTTTTAAAGACATCACCTTGAACTGACACAAAAATTTGACAAACTAACGAATAATAAAAATTACTGTGAGTTTAAATATCTTAAGGATTTAACAAGCAAATACAGAAATGAAGGATGAAATCTGGTGATTGCAGATATGAATTTTCTTTGGTTCCTTTGTTTTTTGATTGTTATCCTGCATTATTTGGTAATTGAGAGATTCATTTATTTATTTATTCATTTTGTCTCTCCAGTTGCAGGAGACAGTGAAGAGGAAGTTGGAGAGCGCTAGTTCTCCACTGGGCAGAGATCAAGTCAACGGTTTCAGTGATGGCTTCCCTCCCAACAAGAAGGCCTGCCTGGACAACGGCACCGCCAACGGCTCCCCGCTGGACTCCAAGCTCGGGATCACCGATTCGCTCAACTCCAACGGGACCCACGGCCCAGCAGCGGACTCGACGGATAGCGGGGAGCCCGAGTTCCATCGGAAGGAGATGAAGCAGGAGCCGGATGACATCCTGCCCATCATGCCTCCGTCGGGCGGAGGTAACAACAACAGCCTATTCCCCGACCTCAACCTGAACGAGCAGGAGTGGACCGAGCTGATGGAGGAGCTGAACTGCTCCGTGGCCTATGAAGACATCCAGGACATCCTCAATGATGGCTTCGAGGACCGCAAAGACCCTCTGGAGCTGGCACCAACTCCCAGTGGTGCTGGAGGGGTGGGAGGCGGAGGAGCAGGAGTAGCAGCAGGTGGAGGGGGGCAGTCCTCCCAGGGCCTTCTTCCTCTGGACTTAGGCAGCGTGAAGGCGGAGTTCTCCCCCGCCTCCTTTGAGCCGGTGCAGGACTCTAGCACTGGTTCCCCACACGTCAGGTGCACGTCTTCCGGGCCTCCTCCTCACCCCACCAGCTCCCCCGTTGCCTCCTCCTCCGCCTCCTCCCCAGCTATGCCCCCATCCCAGCCAGCTCCTCCCCCCAGGCAGCTCCAACCTCCCCCCAACCATCTACTTCCTCCGGGCCCCCCGGTGCCCAAAGACCTGTCCCCCGCCCAGCAGCTCCAGCAGCTGGCCGCCCAGCAGCAGAGAGCACAGCACCTCCACAGCCAGCAGCTGCAGCACAAACAGCCGCAAACGGGGGCCAAGTTCCACACCCAGGGGCCTCATGCCCACCCCCAGGCCTGGCCTCAGATGGCCAACCCCTCCCAGAGCTCGCTAGCGGGCCCGTTCGGCATGGACAAGCCAACGAGCCCTTCTCTCTACCCACAGGATTTCAACCCCAACACCCAAAAGCAGCTGCTGATGTCCAGTCAGCCAAACAAGGGCTCTCCCAAGGCGGTGGCCGGCAGCTACATGCCGGGCCCCACTGGACACTCCAACATGCTGGGTCACCAGGCTCCCGGACCGCCACTCAGCCACCCGCCGGCACCAGGGTCCCAGGCCTCAGCTGCCATGCTGAGCTACAACAACACCAAACCTCTGTCGCACTTTGAGGCGGGACCCGGGCCGCCGCGGCCCCCCAACACTGGGAACCAGAACAAGGCGCCCCTGCTCTCACTGTTCAGACCGCAGCAACAAATGAAGCAGAAGAACAGCATGAACTTCCGCCAGCATTTACCACACACACAGGTAAGAACCACCACTAGTAATGTACTTGGTGTCTGCCGCCTCAGCAGCACTTTAAAAGCACATAAGAATCCTACAACACAGTTAATTATGTATTAAATAAATAGATAAATGCTTTTTCCATTGAGAGGTTTGACTTTGTTTGTGTTGCTAGTGATGCTAATGCTAACATAAAACAACAACTGTACAGACTGATGAGTTTAACCAGGGGCACACACACACACACACACACACACACACACACAAAGTGATTCCAGCTTCTTAAATGTGAATATTTTCTGGTTTCTTTTCTCTGTGACAGTAAACTGAATATGTTTGTATGTTATCGGTGTGTAGTGTCGATCGAGTTAACGCAGGTTTAAAGTGTAAGTTAATAGTTGAATAGCTGTTCTTAGAGCCAAACCAGCATGAGCTAAACATTAAAATGTGATTTAAAAGTGAGTTTCAGATTGACCTGTGGGTGTTGTGGTTGCAGCCCAACAGGTGCAGATGAAGACCAGTTTGTCTCTGTTGTGAGTGGAGGTGAAGCTGGTCTGCTGCAGGGAGGCCTTTTGTTCGGCTGCTCTGCTGCAGACCAGCCTGGGCCCCACGCTTTAACATCCACTGTGTGTGTGTGTGTGTGTGTGTGTGTGTGTATGTGTGTGTGTGTGTGTGTCAAGCAGCTGGTTGCTAAGGCTCACACAGGGGAAGGGAGGCAATGACAAAGCAGCCTTTCATATTCTCTCTCTGTCTATATTTAAATTTAGCTGCTCCTGCTTGTATTTTTCCTCTCAGCAGACGGGCCGCTCTGTTTCTGCTGCGTGTTACACTTTATTATCACAACTGTTGATCACTGACTCTGCTGCTGAAACGTACACAAACTTTCTTTTTGTCATGTTTGCCGATTGGCCCAAAAACTGAAATGTAAGCCAGTCTCAAACTTCAGTTTGAGAGCCAAATAAATGTCAGGCTGCCTTCAGATTGACTGTGGGTATTCATGCTGTTCAGAGGAGGATTCTTAATGATTTCAAAACTCACATGACTTCCTCTGGTGCCACCATCAGGACAAACTTTAGCTCATGTAGCTGCAATGAAAATAGATTAATCACCTGTTTGGTCTAACACTTTTATATTGTGGCTGTAAGAAACGCTGCAGCCACTAGGGGCTGAAAGTCAATCTTTAAATGTTTGGTGTAGTTAAAATAAACTGCAATTTCCAGCATATTGACATGCTGGAAATTATTGAAAAGGTTTGTTTGCATCCTTCAGTTATTCCCTTTATTCCTTTCCTCTCCTCTTCAGTGGCTCAGAGCTCTGCAGAGATGTTATGCTGCTTATAATAAATTGATAATTAATTGCTAATGTCATTGACATGTAAGTAATTTACAAAGAAAACCAAATTTCAGAGTATAAATATTTTAGAAATATAGAAAATATCTCTTCTAGTTATTTTCCTACATGTATTGCAATATATTTAATTTTCAAAGGTTTTAATATCTGAGTAATGATGAACAGTTACAGGTAATTGTTTGTTTGTAATTGTAAATAAATAATCTCTAAAGACGGACCCCCTGTCCTCTGGTGCAGCGCCTCCTGGTGGAAACATTCACGCCTGCATCTTCTTTATTTCCGTCTCTGACAGGACCAGAACACCTACCCCGCTCCTCCACATGGCCCAGGTCCTACCAACACCATGACATCGGCGCCCGGAAACAACGCCATGGCAACCCAGCCAGGGGCAAACACCATGTTGGGTAACCACAGTAACGCAGCGTACATGAGCAGCCAGGCGGTGGTGGCGGCAGCACTGAAACAACAGCAGCAGCAGCAGCAGCATCAGCAGCAGATTCTGGAGCAGCAGAAACAGCAGCAGCAGCAGCAGTACATGCAGAGACAGCAGCTCATGGCTGAACAGGTGAGGTACACTGAGGTACGGAGAGTACGCACAGAGCTGCAACAACACACCTGGATATCTGCACTTTCTCTCAAGCACATAAATACACAACAACGTATTTTACTTTTACTTATTCGATGATAAAAATGTATACAAAAGGATGATTTCAAGTATTGACGAAACAAGAAGGTGAATGACAGATGGTAAATGTGGATTTCTTTACTCAAAATGTCAACTTCTCAAATACCTCCGTACATGTTCAAGCTCTAATCGGATCCATAACAAGAGAGTGAGTCATGCTGCTATATGTGGTTTCTACTGTGGGGTTTTGCACCTCTGCTCATTTTATTTCATAAATCAATTTCTGAGGTTTCTTCCACCTTTTTCCCTGTTAAAAGGTTTTTTGGTGGGCAAGTTTTTCCTCACTAATCGAGGGTCTAAGGACAGAGGGTGTCACTCCCTGTACAGATTGTAAAGCCCTCTGAGACAAATGTATTTTGTGATTTTTGGCTATATAAATAAAATTTGATTTGAATTAAATAAATCAGCAGGAAGCTCTGTTTTACTAGCAGTTGTGTGAACTATGAGTTTAATATGTCCTGTGGTTTCCAGATGTAATATAATGTCTGTGTTTGTGTCTGTCTAACCAGGAGAAGCAGCGGCAGCAGGACCAGCAGCTGCAGAGACACCTGACCCGACCTCCCCCGCAGTACCAGGACCAGCCGGGACAGCCGGCCAATCAGAACCCCTTCCCACAGCAGCCAGTCAGCCAGTTTACAGGTAAGACTACAGGTTTAGATATCTCACAGCGACAGCAGGAAACAGTCTGAAATGTTTATGTTGAGTTCATGTGATGACGTGAGGAATTTATTCTGCAACATGACAATAACATCAGTGTTTCAACAACAGTTTGACGAACGGTAAAATATTAGCTACCAGTTTAGTGTGACTGCGCTCTGCCTCCACACAGCCTGTTAACGTCTGGACACAGTCCTACAAATCAACAAATAATTTGAATTTATGTTTCCGGTTTTATCTAATTTGTATTTGACTTTAACCTGGATGCTTTCCATACTGTAGTGGATGTTATATAGATCTTAAAAAAACTAATTTTGAATTACTTCATGGTTATTTTGACCACAACAAGTCGTGCAAAAACTCTTTTTTTAGGTTTCCTTGTTCCTGGTTAAGTTTCTGTCATTCAGACAAAAATCATCTCGTCTTTAAAAATGTCGTCATTTGGTAAATTAAAGACTTATATTATATATTATAACCACATATTTAGTTTGATCACACAGATCTGTGTCATTAGGATTGGTTGTTGTTGTTGTTGTTGTTGTGATGCTTATCACAAACATTTCTCTGTATCTTACTGAATGTGTAAATGATGCTCACCACTGATTTGAATGGAAAATGACAGCAGCTGTAAAGTTGTGATGAACTGTTCAGTCTGTTATTCTGATGTGAAATTAAACTGCCATCTGTGTTTTAATGATAAACACACCAAAAACAAAAACAAAGTAAACAACCAGAGAGAAATATATGTACAAATCATACAAGAAGATGAATACTGTGTGTAAATGATCCATGTAAAAACACAATACTACTACTACAAGGTTTACGTTAATAAACAGTTGATAGATATTAAGTTCATCAACAGTAAATAAAAACTTGATACTGTGGTCGAATATCATTTCTACGTATGTTTGTAAGGATGATGAAATTTGTTTTGTACTTAGAAACAATATAGCAAACAAAATCATTTCATCATCAGTCAGGAATCGATGATGACGAAGTGAATCCATCTTCTGTTCTCATGTTTTCTACAGCTTCCTCTCAGCCAATGGGCAGCGTCGGTTCGATGGGAGGTCCCGCCACCGGTTCCCAGCGCATGTTTCCACAGAATCAAAGCATGATGGGTATGAGCCTGGGTCAGGGTGGGGGCCCAGCAGGTGGTGTAGCGCCGGCCCCTGCCGGGAGTCAGGCTGACCACAGTCTGTCATCCTGCGGAGGTGGAGGGAGCGGAGCCAGTGTGGATGTGCAGCAGGTGCTGTACAACAACATGAACCTTCACCCAGGCCACCCGTCCTCACAGGCCGGCCTGCAGCGCCAGACTCTGGGCTCCATGAGCTCCCCCTACAGGCAGAACCTTCTGCACCTAAAGCAACAGCCCAACGCCGCCATGTTGAAGCAGCAGCTGGCGGCCACGCGCATGCCGGGCTCCATGCAGAACAGTATGGGAGGTAACCTGCCCGGCTCCATGCCTGGCGGCATGCAGGGCACTCAGAACACCGCCTGGCAGCAGCAGCTCGCCAACCAGCAGCAGCTCGCCAACCAGCCGCCCTCCAGTAACGCCGGTCTGCCCCCCAACGCCTTCAGCAACAACCCCAACGCCTTTCACATGCAGCAGTCTCGCATTCCCAAGATGCCACCTGGTGCCGGAGCCTTTGGCGGCAGCCCTGGCACCCGGCCAATGGGCGGTCTGAACCCCGGGCAGCAGATGATGCAGACAAACATGGCTGCCAACCAGCAGAGGGCGCCACCCAACCCTCAAAGCCTTGGCCAGCCAATGGCCAACCAGCAGCAGACTCAACAGGCCAATCAGAACCAGGCTGTCCTCCCCGACCTGGTTGTGTTCGGACAGCCACAGGGCAACGGTCGCCAGGGACTGCAGTGTAACCAAGGATACCAGGTGAGCAGGACCACCAATCAGCAGCAGCAGCAGGTGTCGTTCGGATACAACGTGGCGTCGGGGAGTTTTGCCCCCGAGAGCGAGCTGGTGGACTCGCTGCTGAAGGGTCAGAGCACACAGGAGTGGATCGCCGACCTGGACGAACTGCTTGCCAGCCATCACTAGGTCCACACCTGCCTGCACCTGCTGAGCTGAGAGGCTGCACCTCTGCACCTGCCGCATTGAAAACATGTTACAGCTGCGTCAGGAAGTTGTGTGTTCGAAAGAGAAACAAGCATCAAATGTCAGGATCCGTTTACTTTAAACTCATGAAGGTCGTTGGTGAATGTGGTTTTGGGTTGATTCCCGCAGCGGTCGGCATGAGCAGCCACAGCTCTTTATTTTCTCACTGTCAGAGGGTTTTACTCGTAGACACTTCAGCAGGCAGAGCAAGACTCTGAACTGCTGGAGGTTTAAAATAAATTAAATCCATCACTGGTAAGAAAAAACAGTTCTGTCACAGATGAGCTCATGTTTTAAGTCCACCAGACTTCATTCCAAAATCTGCCAATTTAAAGTTGACTTGCCAGCAGTAGATACCTGGTACCTGATACCTGGTACCTGATACCTGGTACCTGATACCTGGTACCTGGTCGCACAGCAGTCTGTCAATCACCTGATCGGTCTGATGAGTTCTGTGTGTAAAATATCAGCATTAAGAGCCGTTTGAGTTTTAAAGTTCTGCTTTATCTGCACATAGTCACAAGTTAAACTAGTTTCATCCTCGCGTATTATGTTCAGTCGGTCAATCAATCAATCAATCAATCAATGAGCCGTCAGTCAGTCAGTGTGCCCTGATTCAACTCTCTAAACACTATAAAGACACTGATGGACTCAAAAGATCTTTTTTTTGTATCGTGAACATTTTTGTTTTTTACAGGTTTGATTTGGGACAAATAAAATGTTTTCAGTTAAATTAGGTGAATAATAAAAACTGACACAAAACTTCAATTCATAAAACATTTACAGTAACGGTTTCATGTCTAAACTTAACTTCATTATTCCTACAAGCTGTAATGCTAACGGTGCTAGCAGCTCTACATCTTCATCCAGGTCAGAGTTTAATGGATGTCGCCATCAAAAAACAACACAAGGAAAACTAAACCGAGCACAGCTTCACTTCTGTTGAGTCTTCAGAACAACTGCAACCATTAATCGACTTGTTGGTCGACAGAAAATTAATTTCCGGCTAGTTTGATAACTGAGTAATCATTTGACTTATTCTTAATGTGTTTATGGCAAACAGAATTTATTATTCAGACATAGTTTGTGAACACTCACACAGACGTCACCTCATTTTGAAATTTAACAGGAAAAGTGTCACAAGGTCACTCGTGGAGCTTTCATCTGCTTCCTGTGGTCTTCCTCGGCCGTCCGAGTTCTGTTCTAGCGTGCGTGTGTGTGTGTGTGTATTGTAGTTACACACACTCCAGTTTATTGATGACTGGAGAGTAAACGGAGTCAAACTAAAGCTCAGTGATGAAGCGCAGACATTAACTCACATTAGCATTATGGCAAGTGATTTTAAAGGACCATACCTGTGTTTTTTTTTAAAAGTCAACAGCAGATGATCCTTCACATCATGTTTGTATTTTTGTTACAGTGACGTCAACATGCTGAAGGCACTGTGTCAAAATAAAAGCTCAACAGGCCACATGTAGGTTTTCATCCTGTAGGGAAATATATGGAAACGTTGCTGCTGGGAGGATTATATATTTAAATATGTCAAGCTGTACAACAGGGCAATGACGTAAAGTCATGTTTAGTAGCGGTCGATGTTAATAATCACAGATACTCTATAAAGCTCCATCACTGCAGTCATCTGTAGAACATTAATCTTATAAATGAAGAATTGGCTTAACGCACACCAAAAACACAATTAAAAACGTCTTTATATTTATTTAAATAAAGGTTTTCAGATCTTTATTGAAATAAAAATCAAGACGTTATGTGGCAAATCCATTCTGTATTTATTTATTTTTATCTTCTCACGTTAGACTGAATTTCACTGCTGTCCAGAGAAAAACATGTAAAAACGGTAACATGGTCCCAAAAAACCAGGAAGTGATGTAGATCCATCCAGACATGTCTGACTACTACCAGGTGTAACTGCTTTATGAACGAGACCAGAGTTACCTGAGCTTCAGATTCCAGTCGACTGTATTTCAAACACTTGAAACGCTGCTGAAACAGCATTAATGAGAAAGAAGAAAAAGTTTCACGCTTTAAGTCTTCACCTGTAAACCACAAAACCTGTGAAACAGGTTTTATTCAGTAATGATGATAAAAACAACTATCAAACATACGATGGTTCCATGATGTGAAATGTTTCCGGTCGGTTTAAATCGCTTAATGACGTCAGATCAGACCACAGACGGTGAATTTAATGTCAGATACGGACGCAGTTTAGAGTTTAAACTAGTCAGATGCTTTATGTCCATGTTCACTGTCATCAATCATCTTTATTTACTAAAGTCCAGCCTTTAAGGTGGAACTGTGACCCGCTCGTCCTGTTTAAGGTGGAACTGTGGCCTCTATCTACTGTACTGTGTGACTTGTGTTTGCAGACGTGTGTTTTATTTGTAATGTTATTATTGATAAGCAGTTGCTTTGGGGCTGGTTTCATGTTTCTCATCCAAATCGCTGCCGAACCTTCGGCTTCCAGCCTGCCGGGTGCTCTGCTCTGAACTCTGTGTAAATGTCTATAAATATATTTTTTGTATGTATGCCTTTCCTAATGATCTGGAGAAGATAGATGTTATTTTTATATATTGCAGCGGAGTTTTTGTAAGTATTTTATACTTTTGATAATGTTCTCTGTAAAACAAGAGTATTATGTAAATATAGTTCTTTAGAAACTAGTCTGGTGTGTTCTCTGAGTGTGTGTGTTGTGTCTGTACATACAGCAGTGGTTCCCAATCTGCGGGTCGGGACCCTTCATTTGGGACATCTTTGCTTCTTTCTAGTGACATACTGGATACGTTGACCTTCTCGTTAGAACTAAATCAATTAGTCGATAGCAAATCTATCAGTTGACAACTGTTCTATAACTGTAATTGTTTTATTTATTTTTATAGTCTTTTTCTAATTATTAATCGTTTTATAAACAAATCAATCAGATAACTGCAGGTTAATTGATAATGTTGCAGCGCTGCTCTTTTAGACTCTTGTACATCTCTGACTACTAATAATTTTTATTTTGGAAAGAAGTAGAAGTGACTTAATTGAAGGAAGATACATACAGACAAAGCAAGGACACCAAGGATACATGAACATCTGAATCTGCATTTATTGATATTCTATTTGTACAGTCATTATTCAATAATCTAAATCTTATAATTTGGTTAATAGCTGATGTCAAAAAACATCTGTTGACATTTCACGGCCTTCAAAAACACATTGAAGTGATTAAATGCAGCGCCTGCAGCTCAGTGGAGATGCTGATCAATATGTTCATATGTTCAGGGTCAGTGTGGACAGTAGGAAAGTCCACGTTCATGTCTGCACGTCAGACTTGTTAAAACCTGCGTCTCCTTTGAAGGATGTCGCTGTAGCACCAAAACAAGTTGGAGAAACAAAAGAAAAGATGCAGCTCAAAACTGATCAAATATGGATCAATATTCTGTCGTTGGCTGTTTAGCAGTAATTTGAGTGGCCTTGGCCCCGCCCCCTGCAGGTGTATGTACCTGGCTGTGTTTCCTGCTTGTGTGTCAGTGTGGCTGCAGAGATGTTGGAGGAGGCAGTCGGCCTCGGTGCTGTGACCGTGCTGGGCGTCCTGGAGCAAGGTAAGATGCTGAGCATGCTGGGAAATAATAAAATATGCTGTACGTATGATTTTAAAGAAAAGACACTGAAGTGTAGCTCAGTCTGCATGAGCTGCTGGAGACGTTAAATGTTTTTATTTCTACATTTCATTATTTACATTTTTTCATTAATTTAAGTTTGATTCTTTTATTAATCAGTAAAGTTTTTTTTGTCCTTTTCATTCATTTTAGTAATTTTACTGTTTCACCTTCAATGTTGAGTATTTAATTATTAATCACTGATCAGTGAAAACCTTTTTAAAAACTGCAAACATTACTTTTTATTTATACTTTTTTTATTTTACTTTATTTTTACTTTCATTAGTCAGCATCATGTATTTGTAATGAATGTGTATATTTTAGAAACATCTTTTTACCTTTTTATATAATTAATAGTAATTAAATTTAAAAAAAAAAGATTAGATGAAGACGGTCAAGACGAAGCTGAAATAAGTTTGACATTTGGTGCAGGCTGTTTGGTATTTTGTAAATAATTAACATCCAGGAAGACTCACTGAGGAGACAGTGTGCTGCTGCTCATTTGAATATGTAAATAACAATAACAACAAATGTATTTCTGTCTGTGTTCAACATATAAAGCTTCTTTGTCTCTCTCTCTCTCTCTGTGTGTGTGTGTGTGTGTGTGTGTGTGTGTGTGTGTGTTCGTGTTCAGCTTATTTCTCTCTCCAGGTCATCTATGCCAGGAGGAAGTACTCAGTGTCTCCGCCCACCACAACAGGACCGCCGGAGTTTGAGAGAGTCTTCCGCGCCCAGTCAGTCTCTCTCTCTGTGTGTGTGTGTGTGTGTGTGTGTGTGTGTGTACAGCACCGTGTTAAGGTTTTAAACCAATCTGTGCAAAGCCAAACTTGACTGTCTGTTAGTCAAACTAACTGAGTGAAGGCATCAAAAGTGAAACTACCTCTCATGGAGAGATACGGCTTGATGTAGATTTAACAGAGAAAACAGTTTTCTGGGCGAACTGACCCTTTAATGGACATCTGTAAAGAATGAAGTCCATAAGAAACAATATTAACACTGACACATCTGATCTGTCCAATCAGGCAGCAGCTACTGAAACTGATGGTCCAATTAAAAGTTGATTTGAGGCTTTGTTCACTTTATAGAAACATGACAGGTACCTGCTAGCATGACCCCAGTATGGAAGCCTTAATGGTCCAAACCACTGACTGTATAAACTATGGACGACACCAAGCAGGAAGTGAAGCCTGTGACCTAAACTGTCTAATGACCAGCAGGGGGCGACTGTAGGACTCTATGAGAAACTACACCTGATTTATTACCTCAGTAAACATTTTGTTGTTGTGTTTATGGTTTCAAGTCTTCTACACACCATGATGCTCATTTAATATTATGGTCCCGTTTAGAGTAAACTGGAACCATCTTTGGGATCCAGATGTTTTTAGGAAGCTGTCATGTGGTCCAATCGCCTTCAAGTGTTCAAACACGTTAACACAAACGTACAAACTGTCGTACAAACTGTCGTAATGTGAACACTGAACTAGACACAGGAACCTGATCTGAGTTCATAAATAAACCTGATTCTTGACTTGTGTGTTTAGAGCGAACTGTTCTGAATATTTCCCCATCTTCATCATCATCCTGTGGACGTCTGGAGTCTTCTTCAGCCAAGGTGACGTCTGGATCTCACTCAACAAAATGACAGTATTCAGATGATATTATTGATTTTATATTATTGATCTAGAGGCAGTGAACATGTGTGTGTTGCAGGTCTGTCATCACTCTGTGGTTTGATGTATTTATACGGACGTTTCCGGTACTTTCAGGGATATTCAGTGTCTGCTGAGGGACGGTAGGGGGCGCTGTTTCTCCTTTTTATATGTTATTGAATTAATGTGTAACATAATTACATATATTGCTGTATGTGGAAGTTTAAATAACACGTCCTCGTCTCTTATTCTATATGATAAATCTAACATCAAATAAAACATCTGACGTCTGTTATTTTACTACTTGAATGATACAGAAAATAAAATCAACCTTGTTTTCACGACAAGATTTAGTAAATATGGATGAAATATTTAAATTAGTATTGTTGGGTATTTGCAGAAAGCCTGTAGATGTTTATCAGGATAAAACTGGAACTTATGAATAGACGTGAATATGTTTTTGAAAGCATATAAACACGCTTTCTTTGTATCACTTAGGATGATAAAAAGTGAAATGATTGATAGATGATTGATGTGTTTCCTCCGTCTCTCTGCAGTCTGGCTCCGATGTATTTCAGCGCTCAGGTTCTTTGGGTTTTGGTCGGTTTCTCGGCTGTCGGCGTCTTTATGTCGTTCTGCCGACTTTACCTGAACGTGGATCTGCTGCAGCAGCTCTTCTCTGCCCTCGACCTTTGACCCCGAGGAAGAAGTCAAGACAGAAACTCTACAAAAGAATAATATATAATACATTATTTTGCTATTGAAATGTATAACTTCTGTAAAACAACAAGAAGAACAAACAGCAGCTGAGCAGACGGTTGAAGTAACGTTAGCGCTTCTCGGCTAGCGGTACCACAAAGGGTTTAAAAGCCTTAATCTATGTTAATAAATCCTTTATAAGCTGTCAATAAGCATCATTTATTTCTATTCAAACACTGACCTTCTGTTAACGAGCTGCATGCAAAAATCCATTAATTAACACTTTATTAACATTTATAACATTCATGCATGAATGACTTGTTAAATATAATCACAGAAACACAAACCTCTTTATTAATGGCAAATATTTGCAGTCTGTTAGTATATTTTCCACCAGCAGGGGGCGCCACACCACAGTTCAGGATTCAAACTTATCAACCTGATAAAGGTCAAATGTTCTATTTAAATAAAGGAGCAAAGACAGTGAAACTCCTCCTGGTGTAATGAACAATAGAAGCTATTTATAAGATCATAACTCATAAATGCTGCTGCATCACTGTTTTCAGTCCTGGTTATTTGATTATTTTTATAGTTTCTATTTGACATAATTTTCTATAATTGAATAACCAGAGATTTAAAATCTGAGTCATATGAAGTATTATTTATTGTTATCTGTTCACTTATGGACACACATGTTTACACAACAACAGTGAAAAGTAACTAAGTACATTTATTCAAGTACTTTAATGTCATTTATTGGTGGTATTTATGTTTACTTTATACTTCCAATACTACATGTCAGAGGTGAATCTTGTACTGATACTGCAGTACTTTAACTACATCAAGATCACTATACTTATGTACTGTTACTGCAGTACTTTAACTACATCAAGATCACTATACTTATGTACTGTTACTGCAGTACTTTAACTACATCAAGATCACTAATGTACTGTTACTGCAGTACTTTAACTACATCAAACTGGTATAGATAGTATCTTGATACTTTCTGGTACTCTTCAAGATAATTGCTGTCTCTGTACTTCTGTTTGTCTCAGTGTTGAAAAGGTAAATGAACTCTTCAGACTGTAGCTGTAAAGGTTCCAGTGTTTGACAGGATCATATCTGCTGATCATTAAAACATGATCATCATTAGACCAGCAGCCTGAGGAGAGCGAACACAAACACGCTGATGCTCTATGATATAAGCAGCAATACAAGACCTGATGCCTCCAGGTAGAACTGAGCTTTATTTAAACTTGTATGACTTTTTCCTGGAAGTTCAACTTAAATCAGAACTTATTTGTCTCTGTAAGAACAGTATGTATCCAACAGCTCCACACAGAAGTAAAAACCGTCAGAGGCTGAAAACTATATAAATACATTAATGCATAAATACTATAAAACAGGAATGATTATACACAGTAATAACTCTTTACATGCACATACATGACGTGTAAAGGTCGACCTCAGAGTGTCAGTGGGGCCTCACAGGTGCATTGTGGGTCGTGTGTTTGGATTCTCTAATCTAAGGAACTAAAGACTATTTATAGAGCAGCTCAGTAGAGTTTATATTAGGAGCTGAGGGTGCATGAACACACAGGTATGTACTGTATGCACACACTCTTATTACTACATATATTAATACTACTGGCACAGGTGGAAAGTACATCAGTCAAGTACTGTACTTACATAAAATGTATCTGTATTTTATATTGTATTTACTTCAGTATTTTCATTTTCTGCCACTTTATACTTTTACTCCACCACATTTAGTTTGCAGTCACTGGAAACTTTACAGATTATATTCATAATTAAAACACAATTATAAATTAATAGATTCAACTGATCCAAACACTCTCTAGCAAACTTCAAACGGGCCTGGACATGTACTGTCTTAAGCAGGGGGACACGTCTGGCACTGCAGGGTTTGAGTCCCTGGCAGCATAGTGTGTTACTGATGGTGGCCTTTGTTACTTTGGTCCCAGCTCTCTGCAGGTCATTCACTATGTCCCCCCAGGTGGTTCTGGGATTTTTGCTCACCGTTCTTGTGATCATTTTGATGAGGGTGAGATCTTGCATGGAGCCGCAGATCGAGGGAGATTATCAGTGTTCACAAGTTCAAACAGGTGTCATTAATACAGGTAACGAGTGGAGGACAGAGGAGCCTCTTAAAGAAGAAGTCACAGGTCTGTGAGAGACAGAAATCTTGCTTGTTTGTCGGTGACCAAATATTTATTTTACTGAGGAATTTACTAATTAAACTCCTACAATGTGATTTCCTGGATTCTTTCCCTCATTCTGTCTCTCATAGTTGAAGTGTACCTATGATGAAAGTTACAGGCCTCTCTCATCTTTTTAAGAGGAGGAACTTGAACAACTGGTGGCTGAATAAATACTTTTATGCTCTACTGTACTTATGTACTTTTACTGCAATACTTTAACTACATCAAGCTCAGAATACATATGTACTATTTAATGTAGTAGGATTTTTCATGCAGGACTTTTACTTGTATTGGGGTATTTTTTACTTCAGTAAAGGATCAGAGTACTTCTTCACATACAGAAACAATCGGTCACACACACACGGAGCAGCTCGTGTGTGGAATGTGAATTTGTGTATATTTTTAGTGTCTCTGACAGACGGAGGAGCAGCAGTTGTTGTTTTCAACATCAGAATAACTTTCCATCCAACAGCAGCTGCTTTGCTTTCTGTTACTGTCCGATCGCTCGACGTCCACCTAATGTGACATCATCCTAACTCCGCCCCTCTTAACACTCAGGATGTTGACATAAAGTCGAAGAAAACTGTTTCAAAAATATTAAATTCAGAAAAACATTTTTCATACACTCTTTTTTTTTATTTAAGTTTCCTAATTGCACAAACAGAACCAGAAGAAAATCTGCTTTTAAATGTGTAAATTTTAGTTTAGTTTGAGAGAAGAAACACAAGAGAGGTTTTCACTTTTATTCTTGAGTAAATGTGATATTAGTCTGTTTCACATGGTTTTATAATGCAACATATGTCAACATTACTGGAAGACTAATGGAAATGACTCATCTTCTGCACATCTGATCCAATTAAGAGCTGAATGCTGATTGGCTGATCCACAAACTGATCTAACTCTTAATTGGATCAAGTTAAGATTAAACTGACGCTTGTAGCAGAACAGTGAGTGTAGACAGACTGCTGTGAGACGCCTAGGTGTTGCTAAGGATGCTGGGAGATGTAGTCCATCCACTATGTCTACCTTTACCTGCTGCTAAATACCTGATAACCTACCTTCATATTGCATTAGAGACAATGTGATGTCTATTTGTTTGATGTGACGTGTTGGTAGTTTGTTATGATATATAGTTAAGATATTAAGGTTCTACTGTATTCTATCTTGTGTATCTATTGGGTTTAATTATGATCATTTACAGAATAACCTGTGGTCGTGCCTGGTGACGGCTGCTTTGTAATGTCCTTTTTTCTCCATGTTGTGATGTGTTAACGGTATAGATAATTAGTAGAGAAACATCTGATGGATGAGAGGAGTGTTTATCCTCCGCAGTCAGGAAGGCGTTTGAGATAAACCGAGTCGGCCTGCTGTTGGGAAAAAGCAGCAAAGGGGACACCAAGACACCAGAGGGGAGACGGAGATTTTTCCTACATGTCCTCCAGTGCAGCCGTGTGGCTCACTGACATGTTTTAATGACTTTTAGACAACTAAGGAAATAGATATATCAGGCTTTGGATACACAGTAGATCAATTCATTTTAAGCTTTAACCTTTTAGCACTTTGTTGATTGTTGTGTTACACTTGCTTGTTTTTTCTGGATTTTATTGCGCACTCGTCAACTTCAAGTAATTTCTTACTTTAATAAAAATAAAAACTAAAGTGACAAACTTCTGTCTATCACTCTTATACCTACAGCTACTTAATGCTTGATTGGCTCGCTGCAGTTGTATAAAAGCGCCAAATGCAACCAGCAGGAGAGTTTAATGCATTCACTTGAGAGAAAAATACAATAAATTATTAGTTCTGTGTTATTAATAAAAATATATATAATATTTAAATCCCTACATGCAGTTTTGTTTACAGCCACTTGGGTTCAATGAGTCTCTGAACCAACGCAAACTGTGCTTATGTCTCACATGCTGAGGTTTCACACATCCTGCTGATTAACTGTGTGTGTGTGTGTGTGTGTGTGTTTATGGCCCATATGTCTTGCTCATATAAACGTTCATAAAACAGAAGCAGGGGGAGAAAAATCCAGAAACTTGCAGCTCTGAACAGGCCAACAAATCTGCAACGTTGTTCTCAAACTACAAAACTACAGCTGACATTTTGAATCTTTACAGTCCTCATTATTTACTACAGTTTAAATATTGTTGATAAAGGGATGCTAACACACACACACACACACACACACACACACACACACACACACAGTGACATCAGCTGTTAGAAATGTGATGATATCAGACATGAGTTGATTCAGGCCGACGCCCACACCTCCCAGTGACCAGTGTTACTCTGTATTGTGTTACAGTAATGTGACTACTGTTTTCAGTCAGAGTACTGTAATGGATTACAACATGATGCAGTCATTGAGTTAGCTGTTGATGGTCAGTAGCTTCTTGTTAAAGGATCATTCTTGCAATTTTCTATATTTTTATTCTTGTCAAAAAATCTCATTTTTGGATTTGAACCAACTTTGAACTGATCTACTAACAAGCCCGATAAATCTTCTTCCTCTGTGCTGCAAAAACTATTAAACTGTGAATAAATAATAACGTGAGTTTGTCACACTGGGTCACATGCTCCTTCATCATGAAGAGTTTGGTCATGATAGTTTGTTTAGAAAGACTAATAACAGTGATCATGTTTTCAGTCTCTGGAGAGTAGTTCTGTGTGATGCAGACGCCACTGAGCATGTGCAGAAATGTGCTTCTATTTACAGCTTCACTAGCTTGTTGTGCTACTTATCACAGTCTCTGCTTATGTTTTTCAAAGAATTTCACTCTGAAAGTCCAGAGGTTGCAAAATGTAGCACAACAAGCTAGCAAAGCTGCAAATAGTGTTCTTGCACATGCTCAGTGCTGTCTGACCCACAAAGAACTACTCTCCAGAGACTACAAATGTGTGTTTTAAATATGCTTGAAATAGAGGAAAGGCTGATTGAGCTGGAAAGAGAATGAATATCTCTACAACCGATCAGAATCTGAAGCTAACTTAATCTAACAATGTTCGCTCATCTCCAGTTCCCTTTGTGTTCTCCACAGCCCACATTACCTACTTAGCATTTCCATCACAAACTGCACTGAAGATATACAAGCAGTTGGTTGACCTTCATGTTTGTTTTGGTGCATTACATGCAATAATACCAGAACTCCAGGTGTTACTGAGCAGTGGTTCAGTGTGTTATCACTCGGTCCGAAGGTTTGTGCTCCTTCTTTGGTTGGCAGAAATGATGTCCAGTAGATTTCAGCTCATCTTTAGGTTTGTCCCCAGCTTAACCAAACAATGACGCTGGTGGCAGGTGATTGTAGCTGGATAGCACACAGAATGACTCTAAACTAAACTGATAATCTCAGTATCAATAGCCTTGGTGCTACAAGATAGAGATTGTTGGATTTCAAAATAAGGTTTAGGTGGAGCCCCACCCACCGCCACAGTATAAACAGGCAGCAAGTATCTATGCAGAACAATAAACAAACACACCCAATATGCAGCTGCAATTTTCTGGCTTTTATTAAAATAAAAGGAAAGATTTGCTTCATTTGCTCCCAACACTGTCCCAGTTGTTTCTCTCTTCAGTAAAACTTAGTCTGCACATGCAGATCATTATTTTCCACTGGTTTCCTTATCTTGAACTATAACATATGTGCAGTCAGTTTTATCTCTGGAGGTGAATACAGGGTGAACCATGGACACTGGAACAATGAGTGGTTAGTTCAAGCTGCTTTGTGTTTCCTGCTTCATCTTCCTTTGTGGTGTTAATGTTTGACAGTAGTGAAAACAACATGGTGTTATGTCCTGAAGATCATCACATTTCTGCTCCCCAAAGGAGGAACCCTTTAGATTTTAATGACCTCAGAACAACTCCAAGAGTATGTACTATATTATGGCTGTAATAAACCCTGCAGCCTATAGGGGGTACTAGCAAGACTAAATATTGGTCTTGTTTAAAGTCCAGCTTAAATTAAATTTACTTTTTTCTTTTGTCTACTATCCTTTCATTAAATGCTGCTCCATCAGCTGCTTACGTGGCTGCCAACCTTATTTCCATCACGTCTGCATAAAGTGATGACAGACGGTCACACTGAGCCTGACAGCATCCTGCTACACAAGACCATTCGCTTTCCTGTGAAAGTCTCCTTCTTAGCTAACTTACAAACATGAACACATCTTGTTGTGCATCTTAGCTTGTTGAACGAGCCACCAGAAAACATTTCATCAGCAAAAATCCACTGCCAGACCTAATAACTTAATAACTGTCTTCATTTTGATAACATAAAACTATTTACAACACACTTAAAAACATGTTGACATTATTTCTGACTGCAAAGACGATTAGATGTGAATTCAGTTGGACTTTATGTTGCCTCATGAAGATGTTTTTGATTAACGTTTTCTTCTTTTTCTGTTATTGGTCTGCATGTTTCTAAATAAATGTTCTCTGGATAAATATGATCATAAATAAAACAACATGCAGGAATCTGTTTAGCAGCTATTTTTAAACTGTAGAAACAAACTAAACATGAGGAAGGATTTAGGCCAGTTGTGTAACTTCTTTATCAAAGCTTCTCTCAACATTACGGTAACAGTTTAAATCAGAGACAATAGACCCGCTACTGCGCATGTCACAGTCTGAAACGTTGTTGCCTTCAAATCCGGTGGGAAATTACAAACTCAAAACTTTAGAGCTATAAAACTAGTGCAGGTGTGAATATTTTAAGTTTTAAAATAAGTCTCCTTCATCTTCTTTACACTAGACCTTATAACGGAAGACATGACAGCAGTAAGAGATACTGAGAAAAAAATCAAGAAGTAATATTAATAAACAATAAATAAAATTTAATGAAATTTAAAAATAAATAATGAAGTACAACATAAAAAATAATGTGAGTAGAGTTTATTGAAATTAATACAACTTGTAATCAAGTTAATAATCATTTTAGTGACTAGTTGGAAAACAAAAGTAAAAAGTTTCTGAATGTTGAGGTTTGTTTGTTAAATGTTTGACACAAAGAGATTCACAAAAAAGACTTTTTAAAGTCTTGTATCAATAATCACAGTGATTGATAATAACAAATGACAATTATAACAAATACAACAATGAAAACAATATACACCAATATTCACAGTAACTATTTATTTCTATATTCTTTATTGTTACATCTCATTACATGATAATTATAAACTTGTTTAAATTATAAATCTGAGGTTTTGGCTCAACAAAGCAGGAAGCAAGAATATAAAAATATATTAAAATAGCAAAAGATCGATAAATAAAAAGCATAAACCAAGAATTACAGTGTGATTACAATGTATACAGCATGTATATATGTAAAGTGATGTGTACGTACATATTTATAATACCATAACATAATTCAAGGCTCATACAATATTAAGATAATAAATATGTCGTTTGAAAGGGTTAAATTACGCAGCGTCCCTGAAGGCCGCGCGGAGATAAGCCCCGCCCCCCCGGATCGGTGCGTTCACATAGTTTTTTCCGGAGTGTTTGAAAGTTGTCAATAGAGGGAAGATCACGGAGGACAAGAAGCCGAGCAGCGGAGACCGAGGGCGGCTTGACGGCGTCGGCAGAGGTCGGAGGAGGAGGGATGGGCTGCAGCCACAGCAAGGTGAGCTAACCGCGGCGTCGTGTTTGAGAGTCGCACCGTTTCCCCTCCGTGCTGCTAGAAGATGGACACCCAGTTTTAACTTCTGCATCCCCTCTGATGCTCATCCGCACCTCTAAAGTAGACTTTCACCTCCTTCACCGTCTCTGCGTTCACATTTAGAGAGTTTGCAGAGTTTTCTGGACATTTGTGGTTTTTGTATCTGTTGAGTGCAGCTTTAAAAGTCCTAAAATACACAGTTAAAGTGAGCTGGCTGTGATGCACGCTGCTGAAGTCCCGTTAAAGTCCCGTTAAAGTCCCGTTGAAGTCCTGAAAGCTGCAGAATAAACTGACACTGAGCTTCTTTTTAAATGCTAACAAGTGTTTTATAAGTGGCCTTTTAATTTCTACATATTTCAACACATAAATGCACTTTTACCTTACTTACCTGTGTCCTGTCAGGTAAAGGTGTTTCCTCACTGTTGCTGTGAAGCTACTGTCTGTCCTGTCTTTACTGTCTGTCCTGTCTTTACTGTCTGTTCTGTCTTTACTGTCTGTCCTGTCTTTACTGTCTGTCCTGTCTTTACTGTCTGTCCTGTCTTTACTGTCTGTCCTGTCTTTACTGTCTGTTCTGTCTTTACTGTCTGTCCTGTCTTTACTGTCTGTTCTGTCTTTAGCTGCTGTGTCTGTCCTGTCTTTACTGTCTGTCCTGTCTTTACTGTCTGTCCTGTCTTTACTGTCTGTCCTGTCTTTACTGTCTGTTCTGTCTTTACTGTCTGTCCTGTCTTTACTGTCTGTTCTGTCTTTAGCTGCTGTGTCTGTCCTGTCTTTACTGTCTGTCCTGTATTTACTGTCTGTCCTGTCTGTACTGTCTGTCCTGTGTCCAATGAGAGGAAAACGTGTCTGTAGTTTGACAGCTGTCGTCTTCCTCCAGTTATTGATAGAAAATGACGGAGCAGCCGAGGCTTCACTGACTTCCAAACTGAGGTCCGGGGCCCTCCGGGGGCCTCCAACGATCAATCAGGTCTAGATTTGTGTTTGAGGAGAGAACACAGAACGTGTTGTTTCCCCACAGAACACACCAGAACACACCAGAACACACCAGAACAGAACACACTAGAACACACTAGAACACACTAGAACACACTAGAACCCACCAGAACACACCAGAACAGAACACACCAGAACAGAACACACTAGAACACACTAGAAAACACTAGAACCCACCAGAACACACCAGAACAGAACACACCAGAACAGAACACACTAGAACACACTAGAACACACTAGAACCCACCAGAACACACCAGAACAGAACACACCAGAACACACCAGAACAGAACACACTAGAACACACTAGAACACACTAGAACCCACCAGAACACACCAGAACAGAACACACCAGAACAGAACACACTAGAACACACTAGAACACACTAGAACACACTAGAACACACTAGAACACACTAGAACACACCAGAACACACTAGACCACACCAGAACAGAACACACCAGAACACACCAGAACACACCAGAACAGAACACACTAGACCACACCAGAACGTAGAACTCAGAACGTAGAACTCAGAACGTAGAACTCAGAGCAGAGCCGTGTTGGAGGCTGTTGCGTAACATGAAATCCGAGTAAATCTTTGATTAGCTCAGAATAGAAACAGATCGTTCAGAGCGGCTCAGAGTCTGAGCTGCTGACACGACGACGGCTTCAATATGTTGATTCTGTTAGGACAACAACAACAACAACAACAACAACAACAACAACAACTGTAGTTTGTTTGTGACTAAACGTGAAACTGAATAAATAAATAGATGGTTGCTGCTTTTATGTGATGTAAACTTTTGATCTTTCTATCGTCGATAATAAAAGTTCTGGTTCATGTGTTGGAGAACGGTTCCAGATTCGTCTCGTCCATGTTGCTGCTGGACGCCTGCAGGCGTCTCGGGGAGCCGACACATGTTGTGCTGATGTGATGACTGTCAGTGTTGGTTTCCACGCTGCACACCGAGTTTATGACTGTTACACACTGAGCAGACGTCTGTCCGTTTAAAAGAGGAAAACCACAGAAACAAAGAGGGACGTGCACTGAAAATACGCCGTGGTCGGATTTTACAGTTCGGTGAAACGTTCGCTGCTTCTGAACAACGAGGACGCGGCTGATGTTTCGTTGTCTGTCCACTAGTTGGTAGCAGTAACAGCTGGTGATCAGCTGTTTATTGTTTAACGAGCTGATTGGAGCTTAATTAACTCGACTCGTCTTGATTACCTGCAGCAGCTGACTGACTCACACAAACTGTTTTTGTTGCGCCTCCATCGTTCTGGTTTGTGATTGGTCGGTTTGTGGTTGAGGCAGCAGCAGTTTGCTCTTAGATTTTGCCTCTGATTGGTCATTGGTGAACGAGTCTTGGGTGGTTTTGGATTGATCGTGTTTTTTTCATGATCGTCAGTCAATCATGGGCCAATCAGCAGCTGATTCTTCATCAGTAGGAGTTGAAGAAAATCACATTTTCTTTTGCTTGTAGTTTTTCCACAATTTTTACCACAAAAAAAAATCATATAAAACATCACAATTTCTGAGAAAAGACGCTGCAAAATCAAACATTTTTCCTGGATCAGATCAGACAGATTCATATAACCACCGTTGATCATGTGACAGCAGTACTTCAGTCACATGACAACCTTTCTTACACGAGTCAGAAGAATAAACCTCCCTCCTCGTGACTATGGTGACGTCAGCGTGAGCAGCAGATGACCTCCTGACCTCTGATAACTGATAATCAGTTGATTGATTATTGCTGTGACACTGGATAAACTTCACTGGACGTTGAGTCTACAGAAAATAAACTAAATAATCGTTTCAGTAGTTTTCAAGCTGTAATTTTAATTAGAAACAACATTTTAATACAATTTGTAGTTTGTTTAATACAAAACATAATCAGCTGATTATTTTCTTAGTTTATCATTTATCAAAATGGCCGTTTTATAATTTCTTGTCGTCTGATCAACAGTCAGTTCAGGGATTTAATAACTGCTACGAATGACTGTTTTCATTATCGATTGATCCGATGAGCATCTTCGATTAACTGTTTGTCTATTAAAAATGTTTATTGAAGTTTATTGAAGTTTATTAAAATATGTAAAAATGGTCGTCCAACAGTTGACGTCTTCAGATTTCTTTTTGTTTCTGATCAACAGTCTGAAACCTGAAGATATTAAGTTTATAATCATTTGAGAAGCTGCAACCAGCAAATATTTGTTGTTTTCTTCCTTAAAATAACTGGAATGATGAATTAATTATCAAAATATTTGCTGATTTAGTTTTTTGCACCACCAACTATGTTGGCTGAAATGTCTTTTATAGCTGATGATATGATAAATATATTAACATATTAAATGTTGTATAAACACAAGCAACATAACGCAGACTTAAATAAATAAGTAGTTATGAATCAGATTTTGGAGGCGTTTGGATAGTTGGATGTTTAAGCCTCTTACAGCTTTTTAACAGGGTTAAACTCGGCTTTAATTCTTCAAAGGCTCCGAGAATGAAGCGAATCTAAAAGGCTGCTTGTATTCATAACGATGTCACAGCGTTTCTTTGATATATTGATAGATTTTCCTCGTGAACGATGTCACAGCGTTTAGTGACGCGAGTTTTAGAGATGTGTAAATATAAGAACTCGTGGATTATTAATTATTTTCCCTATTAGTCAATGATTCGTTTTGTGGCCGTTATAGTTTGTGACGTTTCTTGTTTTGTTGTTTTCTGACTTTTCCAAAAATATTTCATTTACAGAGATTGAAAACATAAAATCAGGAAATCTTCACATTTTGAGAGACAGAAACAGAGAAACTAGAAGAAATGAATGAATTATTAAAACGGTTGCCTTGACTTCCCTTTGAAGCCAGTCTCACACTGTAGTGTAAGCATGTCCTATAAAAGCAGCATCTCTGTATATCTAGGATGGTCAGAGGAGCAGTTTGACCCACTAACAGCCAACAGCTGACTTAAATAGCACCTTCAGTCAGAGACGTGAGCTTCGAACTCTGAGCCCCGAACCCTGAGCCCCGAACCCTGAGCCTCGAACTCTGAGCCTCGAACCCTGAGCCTCGAACTCTGAGCCTCGAACTCTGAGCCTCGAACTCTGAGCCTCAGCGCGTCACAGGCACCTTTTCACTGAGATTAAATGTTACTTTTCAAACCTGCGTCCAGTCAAAAGTGAAATTTTGCCGGATTTTATTAATTTTATTACATTTTATTTCAAAGTTTCTCCTCAGACATGAACACATCGGACCAACCAAAAATACATCGCTGTGTTATAAACATTCACCGTGATGACAGCAGGTGTCGATCACCTTCAGTCCTGGTTATTGTTGAACACTGATTTGGCGTCGGACGCTCAGCTCAGCTCTACCTGAGACAGAAGAGTGTTTGAGCTCATTTTCATCCCCATGTGTGAGTTTAACCTCGTTCAGAAGATTCTTCACAGGACGTTAAATGTCTGTAACGAGCAGACGTTTCATCACGTAGCCGCCACATGTTTGTCCTCTTCTCACAAGCAAGAGAAGCATGAGGTCAAAGGTGTGTGTGTGTGTGTGTGTGTGTGTGTGTGTGTGTGTGTGTGTGTGTGTGTGTGTGTGTGTGTGTGTGTGTGTGTGTGTGTGTGTGTGTGTGTGTGTGTGTGTGTGTGTGTGTGTGTGTGTGTGTGTGTGTGTGTGTGTGTGTGTGTGTGTGTGTGTGTGTGTGTGTGTGTGTGTGTTCCAGTTTTTCAATGAAGTCATCCTGCAGCAGCTTTATTTTGTTTTGTGGTTTCTCCGAGGAGGAAAACAGTAATTATGTTGTGCAGAAACATGTTCGCCACTCGTACTGATTTGATGATCACATGAACTAAATGTTATACTGCTGTGTTCATCACTATCCTGTTATAGGACCAGCTGGATGGTAAAACAGTCCTAGTAGTACCTCAGAATCAAATAATAACTACTGACCATAACAAAAGAGTTGGAAAGAAAAGTTCAGGTTGCTTCCATCCTTTACATTTGTGGTTCATAAGAACAAACAGCAGACACTGGAGACAACAAAGCTACAGACCAGCGGGACAGAAACGGGATGACCGTCAACTCAGAAACCGCAGGATGACATCAAGTGACCTACAGAAAGAACGACAAACGGCAGCTGGGGTGAAGTACACAACATGAATGGTTGGAAACAGGCTCCTAAAGGCTCAAGTCGTGTAAAGCTAGAAAAAAGCTCTTCATCAACGAGAAGCAAAGAAGAGCCAGGATTGGACCGTTGAGGACTGGAGTAAGGTCATCTCCTCTAATGAGTCCAATTAACACCTGGTCGTCTAATGGTCAGACGGAGACCTGGAGAGGCCGACATCCACAGTGTCTTACACCTACTGTGGCATTTGGTGGAGGATCATGACGATCTGGGATGCTTCAGCAACGCTGGAATTGGGCAGATTCGCCTTTGTGAAGGACGCATGAATGAAGCCACAAGCAAAGTTATCTTGAAGAAAACTCCGACATTGTTCCCCATCTCAGAGGACTGTCCCAGCAGGACAATGCTCCATGCCACACAGCTGGGTCAATCAAGGTGTGGATGGAGGAGCACCAGATCAAGAGCCTGTCACGGCCAGACCACCTCCAGACCATCTCCAGACTACCTCCAGACCATCTCCAGACTACCTCCAGACCATCTCCAGACTACCTCCAGACCATCTCTAGACCACCTCCAGACCATCTCCAGACTACCTCCAGACCATCTCCAGACTACCTCCAGACCATCTCTAGACCATCTCCAGACCTGAACCCCATTGAAAACCTCTGAAATGTGATCAAGAGGCAGACGGACGGTCACAAGACATCAAGCAAAGCTGAGCTACTTGAATTCTTGACTTCTAAACTCTTCTAAGTTAAAACATTAGCACTGTGTTGTTTTAAAATGAATATGATCCTGTTTTCTTTGGATTATTTGAGGTCTGAAAACATCTTTTGCTGTTTTTTTCTTATGTTTACCATTTGTCAATTTCTGCAAATAAATGCTCTGAATGACAATATTTTTATTTGGGAGAAATGTTGTCAGTAGTTTATAGAACGAAACAACATTTTTTAAATGTGTTTTTGTTGAATTAGGAAGGAAAATAAAGCTGGAAGTGTGCTGAAATGTAGCTCCGCCCATCAAGGTTTAAAACAACCAATGAGCTGCTGATCTTCTGATGAACATCTGCAGAAAGTAAAACTTCTGCTGAAGTGCTGTGAGAGGAGCTGCTGCTCTGATTTATGGTGGGGTTTTTGTTGTGTTTCTTTTAAAGCCGGGGCCTCTGTGACGCCTGCAGAAACATATGCTTCTTCTCATGCTTCCTCCTGCTGCTCCTCCTCCTCGTTCTCCTCACGCTTCCTCCTGCTCCTCCTCCTCCTGCTCCTCCTCCTCCTCGTTCTCCTCACGCTTCCTCCTGCTCCTCCTCCTCCTCGTTCTCCTCACGCTTCCTCCTGCTGCTCCTCCTCCTGCTCCTCCTCCTCATTCTCCTCCTCCTGCTGCTCCTCGTCCTCGTTTTCCTCCTGCTGTAGCGCTCTCTTTGCCTCCCAACTGAACTCAGCGGCGTGTTTAAAGCTGATATATTTATTGTTTCAGCTCCGTGTTTAAATAAAGTCGTTGTAGCAGAGTTGAGACATGTTTATATTGTGTGTGTGTGTGTGTGTGTGTGAGAGAGAGTTGACCAGCAGTGGGTGAAGAAGCTTTACAAAATGTATATTTCTTCACATTAAAAGAAAAGGAATCATAACTGCCATATGTCCATATCGGGACATTTGACAGCGTTTTTATTAAATGAACCTGCAGACTTTGGTTTGATTTTGATGCTCCTCACGTCCACCATCCTGGATCAGCCGTAAACGGAGACGTGTTGGGTTCATCTTGGGCTGCAGTGTTGAGTGTGCAACAAATTTGTGCCTGAGTGACTAAAACGTTGGGTCAGTCTGAGGAGAAAATCTCTGGTTCTTTAATCAGCAGCTGCGTTATGTAATAATGGAACAACAGAGGAAGTAAAGAGTGAAAGCTTCAGCGTCAGTCATGTGGAGACTAATGAGAACGAGCTCACTGCTCCAGTTCAAAGGGACAGTTCACCCCTAAATCAAAATGTGTTCTTACCTGTGGTGCTGTTTGTCACCTGGGTGGTTTTTGGTGGAGATGTCAGACTTCAGACCGTCTGTGAGCAGTTTCATGTAGGAACAGTTTTCTTCCTACCGAACTACAGACGCCATCATATCAAGTAAACAACGCGTGCTTCTGTTTCGGTCATGCAGCGGGCCTGAATGTCGCTGGTTGCTGTGTGCAGCGTGTTTGTTACTTCATGACGTTATGCAGACAGACTGTGAAATGAATCACTCAAACACAGGAAGTGACTCAGAAGCAGAAGAGAACAGCTCATAGAGCCACCTTAAAGGACGAGTTCACAGTTTTTGAAGTGTGTATTTAAATGTTTATCTGAAGCTTCAGCGTCTGTTTCTGTCACTGAAACTTTTCTTCTCTTCCTGTTTTTATCAGAAGAAAAGCAAAGGCAAGAAGGGTGAGAAGACACAGAAAGATGACGGCCGCCGAGACGATGGAGGTGAGACAGAGCGGGGTAGAGAGGGGGGGTGTTTTCTCCCACGTCTGATAAAACCAGCGCCTGTCGTGTGGTTTGTGTTTGTTCTGCAGACAGCTGCTAGCTAGCTGTTAGCTCCCCGGCAGGTCTGCAACATTTTAACTTCTAATAAAACACACATCATGCAGCTCTATCTGAACCATTTGCAACAATTAGTGCGCATTTCCTGAGTGAAGGTGCAAAGACAAAGATTCATTCAAATAATAATAGTGATAAATTCCTCCATCACAACATTTGATCCCACTGCTGTTTCTGTACATGTCTGAATACAGAAACATCAACACAAGCAACCATCTGCTGTGAAGCTGTGACTCATCTCTGACTGGCAGCCGCTCGCTTCCTCATTTCCTCCCGTTTATGAGCTGATTGTACAGTTTAAACGGCAGAAACTGCTCATTTAAAACATTTACAGGCTGCTGTGATGCTTCTGTGAATCACTGAGAGCTGCTGCGACTCCCAGCAGAAAGTTATCAGTCAGTCAGTAGTATACTAGTCATATATCCGCTTAACAGTTAAGTCAAACTGGTAAAAAGAGAACAAAATGTGTGTTGCAGTTTATCTTTCTTACTAATAAACACGACTAATTTATTTCAGATTCACAGGATTTGATTGACCAACAGCTGATTGTCTGTTAGTAAAGTACTGAATATAAATACAGGTGAAGTCTGAATAACAAACAAAAAACGACTACAGATGCAACAAAAGGATTCAAACTCAATAATCTAATCTGGTATTGAATTCAGATATTTTATCAATTATTTATCCATAAAATGTTGATCAGTGTCTCCCAAAGTCCAAGCTGACGTCCTCACACGATCAATACATCCTAGAAGCACGTCTGGAGTAGTGTAGTATATTCTGTGTAGTGTATTCTGTGTAGTATATTCTGTGTAGTATATTCTGTGTAGTATATTCTGTGTAGTATATTCTGTGTAGTGTGTAGTATATTCTGTGTAGTGTATTCTGTGTAGTGTGTAGTGTATTCTGTGTAGTGTATTGTGTGTAGTATATGTAGTATTGTGTAGTATATATTGTGTAATGGGACCTCAGCTGTTCGTTATTACTGGACCTGGACGTTTCTAACACGCCGGTGTTCATATTTCAGATACACGCAGACCTGTAACTGTACGTCTTCCTATAATTAAATATCTCTTAATAACCACCTTCATGATGTTTCTGACCCTGAAAGTGAGCGTGTGTCTACATGCCGATGATGCCAGTGTGTGTGTGTGCCCGTGTGTGTGTATGTGTGTGCGTGCCCGTGTGTGTGTTGAATGTCTGTTCCCGTGACGATGACCTCATACCTGCTATGAGTAGTTTTACAGCTTTAACTCTTCAACACCTGAAATCCTCTAAAGTACAAAACGCTGCAGCGATTAATAAATAAGTTTATGTGCAACTATTTAGTTTCAGTACATTTTCTGCACAGTAAACTGAATATTTGTCATTGGATGGTTGGTCTGATGTATTTAGCTTTATTAGGTCCTGATCAGGTGAGAAACACACCGTGGGGGACCTATTTTATTATTATTATTATTATTTATTATTTCTTCTGACGTTTTATTGATAAAGACAGATCATAATTGGCAACTTAATGTGTGATTAAAATAAACGGTAGTTGCAGTCTTAAATGATTTTGTTTATATTATAATTACGACATCACTGTGACATCATCATATGACACTGTGTGTGTGTGTGTGTGTGTGTGTGTGTGTGTGTGTGTGTGTGTGTGTGTGTGTGTGTGTGTGTGTGTGTGTGTGTGTGTGTGTGTGTGTGTGTGTGTGTGTGTGTGTGTGTGTGTGTGTGTGTGTGTGTGTGTGTGTGTGTGTGTGTGTGTGTGTGTGTGTGTGTGTGTGTGTGTGTGTGTGTGTGTGTGTGTGTGTGTGTGTGTGTGTGTGTGTGTGTGTGTGTGTGTGTGTGTGTGTGTGTGTGTGTGTGTGTGTGTGTGTGTGTGTGTGTGTGTGTGTGTGTGTGTGTGTGTGTGTGTGTGTGTGTGTGTGTGTGTGTGTGTGTGTGTGTGTGTGTGTGTGTGTGTGTGTGTGTGTGTGTGTGTGTGTGTGTGTGTGTGTGTGTGTGTGTGTGTGTGTGTGTGTGTGTGTGTGTGTGTGTGTGTGTGTGTGTGTGTGTGTGTGTGTGTGTACATTTTCCCTTGTTGTTGGGTAGTTTTCAGATTTTCTCTCTTTTTGCATCCCGACAGGTAAACGTTTGTCCGGCTCACCTGACGTCTGTCTGGAGAAGCAGCTGGAGCGGTTTGAGTGGCAGCTGAGGACCTTGAGGGAAGTGCTGTCAGCCAATGGGAACCCAGAGAGGGCGGAGCTCCTGAAGGACCACGCCGATGAGGAGGTGTGCGCTCTCGTCCTGAGCATCCTGGATAAGGTGAGAAGGAGGAGCTTCTGTGTGCACTGTACTGAACACCTGACAGGTACATAAACCATGTGGTCAAAAGTATGTGGACACCCAGTTCTGTTCTGGCTCCTGGTTTGTGGCTCAGTGATGCTGTTGTGTCTGAATGAAGTTAAAGAGTCACATGTTCGAGCATCACATACAGATGTAGAAGTGTTCATGCTCAGAAACCAGAGAAGAAGTTATTCATACACAGCAGCTGAGTGGGTCATGTGACCTCCTGGATCTGCAGCCAGGAGTTTGTCCTCGCTGTGACCTCGCTGAGCGTTCACACACACACACACACACACACACACACAGTTTGAGATGTGACGTATATTTTACTGTATATCAGTGTTTGTTGCTGCTGTTGAGTGGAGTCCAGTTTAAGCTCAGACGTCTCTGAGTCGTCTTTTTATTTTTTATGTGATTTGTCAGGTGAAAACGGAGACGACAGCTGATTTAAACGTCCTGCACGAACAGAAAAGTAAAACTGCTACTGAGGAACATGAGAGACACGTGGAAGGTAACAAACAATGCTTAAAAATACAGTTCTGTGCAAATGGCAACAACAAAAATGATGTCATGAATAGTTTTTATTGATCAGTTGATATAAAGTTAAACAGCAGGAATCTCCTGGTTCTCCTGCTCTGTGTTTCGGGTTCTCAGCGGGTCAGTTCTGCATCTTAGAGAACTTTCTGCAGACATGTTCTTAGCATGTTACGGCTGTTTACAGATTTTGTCAGAAACTCACCGAGTTCATCTTGTTTCCTTCAGAGCTGCAGAAAAGACAAGAAGAAGAGAAAAGTCACCTGACGGAGAAGTTTCAGGCTGCTGAAAATGTCCTGAAGGTAAATAAAAAGCAGCTTTGTGCTGATTTGATTTTGTTGTTTTTTATTAAAATAGTTTTGTCTGCAGTTTATTTACTTTTGTAACTCGTTCACAAACTGCTGATTCATGTTTAGCAGGATGCAGATTCTCCTTTGTGTCTCTTTTATGACAATAAGCCTTGTTGTGAATCAAGGGTCAAGTTGAGGAGCTGTCAGCAGATCTGCAGGTTTACAACGATCTGAAGAGGCGAGTAGAGCGATCAACGTTTAAGAAGGACCTGCAGAGAAATATCCAGGTGTGTGCAGTGATATTGACTGGTTTTATTTAATCAGAATAAAATGTACTGAAAGTAAAAGTCAGACGTTGGAGATCCGTGGTGACAAACCAACCTAACATCACGATTTTATGTTTCTGGATTCTTCGGTAAGGAATTTTAAACGCTCTCCTCTCTCGACCTCTAGGCCCACGGGAGCCCAGGTGCATTCTGGGAGTCCGAGCAGGAGTCTCTGCTGTTCGTTATCGAGATGAAGAGTGAGCGCGTGCAGGAGCAGAGCAGGAAGCTGCAGCAGATGGACGATCTGGTGGGTCGACTGGTCGACTTTGTTTTATCTATTTGGAAACACTTTGTATAAAATCAAGGTTACCGTCTTTTGTTTTTGTTGTGTTCTCAGGTGGAGAAGAATCTGTCTCTGGAGGACCAGATCATCCACATCCTGCAGCAGAACGAGGACCTGAGAGTCCGCATAGACAACTGTCAGAGTCTCATTCAGTATGTGCTTCAGTTCATCAACACTCTTCTTCACTTACACCTGAACATACTGCATGAATGTGGCGCCACCTGCTGGATATTCTACCTGCACCTTGTTTTTGTACAAAACAAACAAAACACTGGGAGACAAAAAGGAATAAAAACATTGTGATCAAAATCAACAGTTTGACAAGTGAACAATAACCGAGTTCAGTTATCTTCATACTACAATAACACTGGTTTCATGCATTCATTTATTTATTTATTTATTCTTTATTCCGTATAATAAGATTTTGTTGTTTTGTTATATACACACAGTTTATTGTAAACAGATGTAGATGTAGATGTAAAGCACATCTGTTGGGTTTGTTACTGTTAAATTTACTAAAGTGTTTTCTTGAGTCTCTTTCCTTCAGTTTTTCTGCTTTTGTACGACTTTGGCTTAATTTTAAATTAGTTAAATCATTTTATAATTATAATTTATCAGTTTTTAGTCCAGGTTAATTGATAAATTTGGTATATTACTATAAAGTCGTAGTGTCACATAAGTCAGATAAATTTTAATCCCACTTTCTTCTTGTTTTCAAGACAACTATCGAAGGAGCAGCAGGACCTGAAGGTGGCGCTGGAGAGGCAGGTAGCAACGAACCAGAAGCTCTCTCAGGAAAAAGAGCAGCTGATGTTCAAGCTGAGACACAGAGACTCGTGCCCGACCATCCACCTGGCCGCCATGATGCCGGAGATTGCACCCAGATGAAGATGAAGATGATGATGAGCAGGAACACGGATCCTGTGTAGATAGAAACCAGACTGTGTTTGTGCACAGCGGCTGTTACACACGGTCTCAGGCGGTCGTCTGGTTCAGGCTTCAAACTACCGACTGCAGCAGGTGACAACGCTGCTCTGGGATCAGATTTAAAGGCTTCAACCTGAATCCTGTCGACAGTCTAATGGTAGCTGACCGGGTTAACGACATGATCCTGGACCTTCAAACCTCCGCGACTCTGAGGAAACGTTACAAAAAAACCGGAAGCTGCCTGTTAAAAACCGTATCGAGCCAAAAAACAGTTTCTGTTCATGTGTATTTTATTTTTAATTCTTTTGTCAATGAGCCATCCATAGAGAGCTGAAGTCAAGACTCAATACGATCTTCAGGGTTTCACAAGAAAAACTTTCCATATTTTAGGACAAATTAATGGTTAAGTTCACTTTATGCTTCAGTTCCCATGAAGGTTTACGTCATAAACGAACAGGAACATATTCGCATTGAAGACATTTAACATCCATTAAATCTGGCTTTAACCGCCATGAAGAAGGTTAAAGAAGAAGGTCAGCTGCTGGCGTGAATGTTATTTACAATCAAGAACCAGTCATTTCAATATAGGACTGAAACAGTTAATCACTTGGTCAATCTATTTTGATAATCAATTAATCATTTCAGTAATTTGTTAAGTAAAAATGCGTCACCCCCAGAAATTGTAAATGTAATTTATTTCACAATTTGAACAATTAATCGATAAAATAATCAGCAGATTAATTAATGAGTATAAACAGATATAATTGTTAGTTGCAGGTCTGTGTTTCTGCGTCAGTTTAGCTGAAAAATTAAAGTTTTGTTTTGTCAAAAGAGTTAGAAAACAAACAGATGGACGGATGATGGTGGCAGAGCTTCGTGGTCATTTGCGCTTCACACTGATGAGCTACTGTAGCTCGTAAAATGCTAGTTAGCTAGTTAGTTAACATAAAAACAAGACTGAATCTCTCTCTTTTTAACTACTCAGGTACCCAGACTTCAAAAAACTAGCTGCTAGCTTCTTCTGTTTTGGACTTTCTCGCTCTACGTTTAGTCAAAGGTCAAAGGTCAACACTGTGAAGACACGCAGTAACACAGATGTCAGTTTGTCGAGGCTTTCCAAGGTTGAAACTCAGTGCAGATTCACTTTGAATCCAATAATCATGGTGTGACCAAACCAACTAAGTGCCTGAAATAAGTCTGTCAAGCTGATTATGTCACGTGTTATTATAAGAAATTAGCATTAGTTAAATTAGATGTTTTCTGTTCAAGCACATTACTTGGTTTCCCAAGTTTAGCAAACTGTACTTTTTACCTAAAAACTGAGGATGTCAACTCCATGTTTGTAGTTCATGTTGAAGAAGCCAAACTTCAGTGTTTTTCTAGAGAAAATGTGCTGATCTTCATAACTGCTAACTTAAAGCTACGATATACAGTCTTCTGATGTTACAACATCTTCTTATGGGATTAAGTGCCAAGCTAAATGTTTACGGTACTTGAGAGGATGACACTGATCAAGTTTTCCGACAAATTTAACTTCAGTTTTTCACTCCTTACAAGTAAAAGACCTTAAATGATTCCTAGAAACTCCTCTTAGCTTTGCCTTTGACTGCAAACCAGAACCGGTTACTGATTACTCCGTGTTTATACCTGGACGTCATGTTGGATAGTTTGTGAACCCTGTGAAACAAAGCTGGACTGCAGCACAAATCTAAACCCAACCAACTGATTTTTTTTGTCCTGTTCAATGACAAATGTTTTGCAGTCAGTTTGTATATTTTCTTTGGTTTTACACATTTTCATGTGTTGATACTGTTATTTCCTTTTGTTTCTTGACTGATCTTCATTCATTGGAGGTTTTTATGAGCCCAAAAATGAAAACATTATTTTGTAAAACAATTGCAAGAGCGAGATTTAGCACCCGGTACTTCTGTTCATGGCTTTGGAGCGAATGTTGTCAGCTTTCTTGTACTTTAACATGAATGCTAACATAACATGCTAAATAGCATGTTAACAAAACTAAAGCGCTAAATGTTGCATGCTAAATATTGCATGCTAAATATTAACAGTCAGCTCTATGTTAGCAAGCAGCCTGTTAGCATTTATTGTAAATTACAGCTTGAGTTCAGCTCAAATGCCAGTTTTTGCTCCACAGAATCTACATTTTTAAGTGAAGTCAGTATTAAAGCCCCATGTAGCTCCCATGACGCTCACGTTCTAGTGTTAAAAGAAAAAAAGAAGTTAATTTGTGCATTCTTGTGAGACGTTGTGACTGGAACCAGTAAAATGTTAGCTCGTCAAAATAACGTAAACACAACTAGACTGAATAAGAAACTGGTAATTGTTTGTTCTGTAGCGTCCTAAAAGCTAACCGCTACATGTTAGTTAGCCAAAGTAGTGTGTCAAGCATGCTGATATGTGTCAGTTTCTAACTTGTTGTTCGAGCTGTTGTGACTTGAAAGCTAACCAGTAAAATGCTAGCTAGCTGGTATAAGATAAAAAGAACCAGACTGAATATTTTTTACTTTGAACCGCTTCTCCGTTTTTCGGTACTTAAAGAGTAGAGACTTAAAATCTACATGTGTACATGTTAGCGAGCTGAAATGGCGTGTCAAGCATGCTAGTTTGTCACCAGTTGACATTAATTATGTGTAATTACCAGTTGCTGTGATTAGCATTCATGTTAAAACCCAGTTTTAACGGATGTTGTGTTTGACGTAAATGTTCACAAGTTCTAAGAATCTCTACTTCTACCACTTCATGACGTAAAAATAGAAATAAAGTTTGTTAGCAAGCTGCCTAGCTCAGTTGCTAACTGTACAGAAAAGGTTCATTGTCCATAAGATTATGAATTTGTAGCACATATTTCTGATTTCTGCTAATACGTTGGCTTCCTCCATTTTGGACTCATTATTATATATATTTTGCAAATAATAACACGCTATCTGTACATTAAAATGCTTGCGAGGAAGCTGGAAGCGTGATGCATTCAATAAAATAAAACAAATCAGCTCTGTTTTGAAGATTAATTTGAATCTGAATTAAAGACATAATTATCTTACAATAAAATACATCTGCTAATTATCAAGTTAATTCAGAAAAAACGGGGCACTTTTTTCTCAAGTGAATGCATTACGCTTCCATAGGGGACAGTACACAACAATAATATAAACAACAATAAAGATATAAGACAAGAAAACGAACTGCAGATAAAGACTTGAATGTTTGCTTTTGGCCAGCAAATTAAATGCGTATTAAAAGTCCCAGTAGTTGTTGTCCCCTCATTCAGTTGAAACAGTAGTTGTTGTTTTCTGGCTCTGAGTCTCGTTAGTTTTTTGCTAACTTGCCACGTTCACTGTCGGAGTGATTTTTAATTTTAGGAACATAATGATCACTGTAAACATTTTGCCTTTTAAAAAAACTTAAATATCTGTCAGTTTGTGATCTATTTTGTTACCTTTTAAAGATGTGAAAAATATCAGCATTTCCTCAGTTTTAGTATGTTGTCCTCTTGTGACCATGACGGTGGATCATGTGACATTTGTATTGCCAAACAAAGTGTTTTGACAACTTTCTCCTTATGCACTAGCACTTTGACCAGGATTTAACCAGGAGTTCGTATAAGAGAGACGTTTCCATGTTGTATAGTTTTGGCTTCTTCTGTATTTTATCTTTTCTTGTCCAGCGGTTTGTTTTTCAGCGTGCCTTAGGTACACACGATGCTTCCTCTTGTTTTTTGTTTTTGGCTTGACTAAATAAAAAAAAATAAAAAATAAAAAAAAGTATGTGACTTGTGTTTTTTTTTTTTGGGAGCAGTTTAGTCAAATTATCAATAATCAAATCAAGATAACTGATTGATTGAATATGAAGAGTGAGTCCTGCAGCAGTCAGGCTGTGTAATAAACCTGTATGACCACTAGAGGGCAGCAGAGGCCTTTTTGCATGTCACTTGCTGCAGTTCAAACCTGTGAACTTTACAGTACAGGTCATCTGTAGGTCAAAAAGTCTTCATAAGCATTTAATTCAGCTCCCTTAAAAAAAAGTTATGAGAAAGTGTTTGATTTCCTTGAATATCGTCTGTGCCGCTGTAGACGGTAACAGGAGACGTCTCACATCTGTAAACTACAGAGAGACTCGAACCTGTTTCAGTCAGCAGCATCAGACCTGCAGCAAACAGTCTGCTGCCACTCATCCATTCATCTTCACTGTTAATCCATCCATCAGTTTTCTTGTTCTTCTTCATTTATAAATTGTATCATAAGTAATTATTGTTATATAGTGCAGGAAAAACGTGACAGATCAATATTTCTAGGATCTATCGTTCCTGCTGCTTCTTCATTTCATACTTTTGACAGAAACGAGTATTAAATTATATTCTGTGTGGTGTTAAAATGTCTTTAAAAGACTTAAATGTAACTTGGTGAACCGGCAGAAACTGTTTTATTACCAGACGCGTCTGAAATCACAACTTTGACCTCACTTTATCTTTTATATCTTTACTTCTTCCACTCTGTTTTAGTCATTATCTTCATTATTTCAGCACATTGACTCAGAACAAAGAAAAGAGTTGAAATCAAGCTGAACGTGCTGTGGCCGCCTCCAGGTGGCGCTGCAGCCCGCCACAACAGAGCATCACATCCTAAATTTAAAATAAATGTTTTTCACGTGTGTTTGTCACAATATGAAACATATATCAGCTATCATGAGATTGTACATTATTTACATTTATATATATATATATATATATATATATATAAAAATGTATATATATATATATATATATATATATATATATATATATATAAATGTGTGTGTATATATATATATAATGTGCTCTAAATAAATAAATAGTTTGAAAAAATTGAAAATTTGAAATAGTATATATGTAGTGTGTAGTATGGAAACGGGACTCAGCTTGTGTCTTTGTGTGTGTGTGTGTGTGTGTGTGTGTGTGTGTGTGTGTGTGTGTGTGTTGGGAAGTGCTGAGCGGATGTAAAGGGATCAGTGTGTTAGTGGCTGTTTGACAAGCTGAGACAATACCTGAAACCTGCAGGTCAGCCCCTGCTGTGTGTGTGTGTGTGTGTGTGTGTGTGTGTGTGTGTGTGTGTGTGTGTGTGTGTTAGCCATGGGTCACAGCCTCTGCTGTCATGTCACAGTGTTCCCATGGCACTTCACAGCCACCTGGAAACACCTGAAGTACAGAGAGAGGGAGAGGAGGGATTGTAAGGGAGGGATGGAGGGAAGGAAAAAAGAATAGAAAGAAGTAAGGAAAGAGGGCACAAGGAAGGAGAGAAGGAAGAAAGGAAATAAAGAAAGGAAGGAAGTAAAGAATCCTCCAAACACTTTATATTATTTAATCACAAACATTGATCTTAAAACTGTTGAAAAATGATTATTAACAGATTATTGAAACATTAATTTTCTTTGGATTTACTGATCGTTGCAGCTTTAATTAGATGAGAGGAAACAGTGGTGTTATTATTGATCATGACCGATGATGTTTGATCCAGTCAGACGTCATCTAACAGCGTCTTTTTGTTCTGGTGTCCAAACGTCCAGAATTTGACTTTCAGCAGTTTGAGTTGTCTGAAACTCAGACTGAGCGACACGAACAACAACTGCAGCCGTGTTTCCTGCAGCTGCTCCTCGGCATCCAATTAAACGTGATGTTTTTCAAAAACAAAACCTCCGAGTTGACGTCCATCGGATGAACTACTGTATCATCGCTGCTCGGCCTCGTCGCTCGGCTCAACTTTTACATTTTTGAAGAGGAGAGATTAGGGTTAGGAAAGTAGGTGAAAAAGGAAATTTGCAGTTATTTCTTGTTAATATCTTTCCCTTGTTGGGCTCTAATGAGAGGAGTCGCTCCTTCACTTTCAAGAGGGCTTAGCAGCAGTTAGCTGGCTCCGGGCCGCAGGGACAATAATCACGTTTTAACTCAGCCTCACAGCCGAGTCCTCACAATAACTCACACCACTTAATTCCTCCTTTCAGAGCCGCCGATAAAACGCCAGAGGCAAAATTAATAGATGCTAATGGCCGCCTTCAATCAAAGCCGAGCGGGATCCAAATCTGCCAGTAAGGCCTATTAATTAACATGTGGAGGGGGCGGGAGGTGCAGGGGGGGCGGAGGCTGACACACTGAGGCAGGATGGGGAGAAAAAAGGAGGCTCTGCAGTTCACACGGGCCTCCGCAGGGCAGCCTATTGAAGGCGAAGGCAGGGGGGCTTTGTGGAGCTTCCCGGGCCACAATTAGACGCTCCTGAATGGGCTGCCATTTGTCCTCCGGGTCCCAAAGCTGCACAGGAAGGGCCGAGTCCGGGCTGCACGGGTCGAATCCGACGTCCAAGTGGTGCCTGAGCAGCAGAGACTGAAAGAAGACGGGACACGAGTCACAAAACATACAACTTACTCATTCTGTAAGTTTGTAAAACTCTTCAGACACAGAATCTTTTTATGGCTCTCTTTGTGATTAAATTCCAGAAAATGGGAAATATTAGCAGCAAAGTAAAATATTAATAATAATAAAAGTCTTCAGGCACTTTCTTCAATAAAAAGCAGACTACATATCACAGAAACAACTATGTGATAATTTTAATGTATTTTCTGAACATGAAAACCACAAAGTTGTATAAAAACGAAAACTTATAACGAAATGCAACAATAGGTCCAAAACATGAGCGGTTTCATGCAGAAAAGAAGAAGAAGAAGAAGAAGAAGAAGAATTAGTCGTATAATTTTGTCGTCCTGATTTCCTCCTCTGTTGCTCCTCTTGAGGTTTATACAACTTTTCCTCGTTTTTTAGAGTTTTTCTTTGTTCACAGGATGAAGTTTTGCAGCACACGTTGTGATTCGTGATATGACGCTATATCGTATTTATTAGATATATAATATGTGAGCAGGAAAAGTCTCGGAGACACTGCTAACATGTTCAGCAGCTGTAATGTTTTTAGCATGTTAGCATGCTAACATTTTCTAATTAGCACCAAATGCAACATACAGCTGAGGCTGGTGGGAAAGTTGTTAGATTTGACCTCATGGTGGCGCTACAGGAATTAATGATCGATCAAGATATTTCACAGATATTTGGTTTTGGCAATATTGTTGTTATGACCTTCATGCCAATGAAGCAAATCTGAATTGAACTGAATTGAGAAATGAGCTATTAAAGCATCAATAACATCGCTCTGCTTCCTGGACGAGACGCCACCTGTCAGGTAAACAGGTCACATGATGTCATCAGAGACGATGACGTTTACAGACGCAGCTTCACGAGAGCAGAAAACTTCTCACTGTGATTAACAGGCTGAACAGCAGATAAAAGAGGGAGGTTTCCTCTGACCTTTGACCCCTGGGGTCAATTGTCTTGTTCTGTGTCAATTGACCTGTCGCTCAGGGAGACACACACACACACACACACACACACACACACACACACACATTACATATTTCTATACTCGTTTTAGGATCAGGTGACAAACTGGAGCATAAAAACTTTAAATACAAACTTTCAGAAACTTTGTGTGAATATTTAATCTTCAGACCAGAAAACGTTTTATATTCATGTTTATTGTCCTCATTAAGAAGTTATGAACATGAAGTTATTTCACAATAAGACGCTTCTGTCTATGTTTGTTTTTGTTGTTGTTTGTGTTGTTTGTTGTGTTGTTTGTTGTGTTGTTTGTTGTGTTGTTTGTTGGTTTTATCAGTTTAAGGCCTTCAGGCCTCCTTCTCCTGTTTTTACTGTCTTTTTATTGAATTTTTATCTTCATCGTTGTGAAAATAAACTAAACTATGACGACATATTTCAGATATAAATAACTCCGACATTATCAACTATTCCTACATATTACTACAATTATAAATACAACAACTTTAGGTGTGTTATGCTTTATTCCATTTACATTATACATACATGTACTGATCAATATCTATTAATACCTTCATCATCTGTCTCATGACGTTGGTTCATCTTCACCTTTAACACCGTCATCCACCATCAACAAAATGGCTGTCGGAGGGGTTTCCTCTGCGCATGCTCAGCGCACCTCTGGCAGGAGGGCAGGGCAGGTATCTGCCTGCAGCCTGTTGAGTGGCAGACACTCCCGGTTCGGCTCAGACTCCGACATGCGGCGGCAGGAGGCGTGAGGAGACACCGACTGATCAGAGCCCTGCTGCCCCGCCGCTCTCTGCTCAAACCCGGCTGCTGCGCGGAGGACCTGCGCTGCACTCTGACCGGACACTTTCAGGAGACTTTGTGATTTTTTTTTTAATCTTGCACCGGAGCGGAGAGCGGGCACAGATACCTCAGGTGAGAGGAAACTTCGCCCGTCAGGTGCAAGAACCCAGGATTTGCGCACGGTTTTTACGCGCAGAGCAGCGGTATGGCTCTCCGGGGGAAGATGGGAATCTGAGCCCGGTCTGTTCCTCCTTGTTACCCGCTTCACCACCTCCCTCGTTCCCTCCGCTCCAGGTGCTTACAATGTTCCAGCACAGCAATAATAAGAAATGCTTCACCATAGAGTCTCTGGTGGGGAAGGAGGCGAACAGCCACAGCGGCGGCTCCGGGGATGAGCCCATCCGGCCCACGGCGCTCAGGTTCCCGGAGTCGCTGCACCCCGCGACCGCCGGGGTCTTCGGCTCCTGCTTCCAGGGGAGCAGCGGTCGGACTTTGTACTCGGCCGGGCCGGACATGGTGCTGCAGGAGCCCGGGACGCACACGCAGAGCCCCGGCGGACTGCCGCTGCACCCGCTGCAGATCCCCCCGCAGAGCTTCTTCAGCCCGCAGCACCGGGAGGCGCTCAGCTTCTACCCCTGGGTGCTGCGGGGCCGGTACCTGGGACACCGCTTCCAAGGTGAGTCGGGGCGGGTAGTACTTCATACAGGTACTCAATAGTAGTATTTATCCACGTTATCAACTCTTTGAGCAGATTTCACTTTTGTACCTTTTTGCTTCTTTTTTCTTTTCTCTAAGTTTTTATTTCATTCTGTGTGTGTGTGTGTGTGTGTGTGTGTGTGTGTGTGTGTGTGTGTGACTTTTCTCTGTTTTCTACTATTATAAATTAATTATTACAGTTTTTATTTTTATTTTTCATGATTATTAAAGTTCAGATTTGATCAGATTTGAACCTGAGACTCATCAAAAGGAAGAAAAAGACTTTTAATAAAAAGACTTTTATTAATAAGACTTCATTATTTAACGGAAATTGATCCGCTGTGCATTTGAGTAAATTGTGATCGATAACTGATCGTATTATTGATCTTTTATTTGCTGTCACACAGATTATAGATGAAAGAAAAGATTGATTAATGTTTTCTGGAGAGATAAAATCTCAGTTTATTTGTTTTTATTTGGACTTTTGTTTAGCTGCAGTGACGTCACGGTTGACTAATGATCAATACTACTAATATTATTATATATAATATAATATATATATTATAATATTAGCAGATGATTTCTCTTCTTTTCTCCTTTTTTCTTGATTAGTTTTTATGAATAAAGCTTCACACACACACACACACACACACACACGCTGCGTGTTGTTGTGTTTGTTGTGTTTTATGCAACATGTTTGATCTGATTTATTGTAATTATGAACATTAATATTTAATATTTTAAATCTAAACAGTAAAAACACGTCGGTGTTTTGATCAGAAACGCTGCAGGATGTTTGAATGTTAAAGTCTAAAATGTAAAATGATAAAATGTTCAATATAATTATTATTAAAACATAAAATCAGATAATAAAGTCTCAAAATATTCTTATTTACAGGAATTATATTAAATATCTGAGTGATTCAGAAAAACAACGAAATCAATCTTCTGATCATCTCTGAGTCTTTTATTCATTAATTATTATTATTATTATTATTGTTATTATTATTATTAATAAAATGTCCTGATATTGACGTTATTAGAAGAAATAAATAATATACAGCAAAAAGAAAAACATTTTATTAAATTTTTTGGTGTTACTGATTCAAACATTTATGATTAAAACGTGAAAAAATTATCAAAAATAAACAAAAATAAACAATGGATTTACACAGTTAATGAAAAATAATTTATGATTTATTAAAAACAATAATATCAATAAAAAACAACAGAACGATAGTCAATAAAAACTAAAACATAATCAAAGTCGTCTAAACATCAAACAAAATAAAATGACATAAATAAATTGATTAATATTAAACTCCAGATGATTTTATGAGAAAAATAAATACAGTGAAAACAGAAGCAAAATAAAAAATTATTGCAAATTGATTGTAAAAGAATAAATAAGATATTAAAGAGGAAAATATCTGAGTTTATGATATATGATATATGAGTTTATGTATCTGAGATCTTAAATGAATCTTCAAACCGGACTGAAGTCTGAAAACACAAACTGAAGTTTAAATCCAGTCCAGCTCCTTCGTCTTCTTCTTCTTCTTCTTCTTCGTCTGTATATCTGTGACCTTTGACCTGCAGCTTTAAATTAATCATTCACTCATTGAAATTCAAACGATCATTGAAATATAAAGAAAACGTTTAAACCACATAAACGTAGAAACACACAAATTTAAAGGAAAGAAACGTTGGTGCAGAAAAAACTCAAGAGAAGAAGAATTATAATAAAAAACAAGCAAATTAAAGATTAAACGTGAAAGATTAAATCTGGAAAATCAGCTCCCACAAAGCTAAAAACATGCAGACTCGTTTTTTATTAAGTAAATGAAGCCATAAAATAACAATCATGCTAAAAAGGACGTTTATCCGTGTATTTATCCTCATATTTATCTTCATATTTATTCTGTATTTATCTTCATATTTATCTTCATATTTATCTTCATATTTATTCTATATTTATCTTCATATTTATCTTCATATTTATTCTGTATTTATTCTATATTTGTCTTTATATTTATTTTTATATTTATTCTATATTTATCTTCATATTTATTCTATATTTATCTTCATATTTATTCTTTATTTATCTTCATATTTATTCTATATTTATCTTCATATTTATTCTGTATTTATGTTCATATTTATTCTATATTTATCTTCATATTTATTCTTTATTTATCTTCATATTTATTCTGTATTTATCTTCATATTTATTCTTTATTTATCTTCATATTTATTCTGTATTTATCTTCATATTTATTCTATATTTATCAGTCACTTTATCTGTATATTTAATACATTGCAGACACTGGAGCAACTCAAAGTGTTTTACATAATGCATTAAAAAGAGTGTAGAAGCATTAACATGCAAATGAACCTGAAACCACCTGCACACCTGCTGTAATGTATCTGAGACAGTTATGACTGTTAACATGCGGTTTGTCAAGCCGTGGTTGTTGGACCCAGGCGGGGTCATGTGACTCTGTCGGAGGGTCCAGCAGGAGCAGCAGGAGTCAAAGTTTTAGCTGCAGGAGGAGAACAGCAGGAAGTAGCTCATCAGTGTTAAACACACACACACACACACACATATATACATATATATATATATACACACACGTACACACACGTACACACACATATAGATACACACACACACACTTGTCAGATTTGGCTGTAAAGAAGCTGAGTGAAGGTGTGAATCAGTTCGACTGTTGGAACGAACGAATGATTACTGTCATTATTGATTATTTATCAGGTTATTTTCTTAATTAATCAATCATAAAATGTCATAAATGGTGATCAGTGTTTCCCAAAATAACATCCTCAAACTTTTAGTCCCCAAAAATATTCAGTTTACTGTCACAGAGAAAAGAAGAAACCAGAAAATATTCAGAAACTTTTACATTATTTTCTTAAAAACGAACCCAAAGTGATTCATTGATTATTAAAATTGTTGCTGATTCATTTTCTGTCACTTAATTAATCGTTACAATCGTTACATTTTTATCATTGTGTCATGAGGTAACTATAGCAACTAACGATTTGATTAACGGACAAGACAACTTCATACATTTCAATTCAAAATAACTTTTATAGCATTTTAAATATAGTAAAAACATAAAGTAAAAACATGTTAAACAAAGTAGTCTATAAAAAAACCTGAAACGTGTTTAAAGATATTCAGTTTGTGATCATGTATGACACATAAAAGCTTCAAATGTTTACTTCTGATTAGCTGCAACCAGCCCGTTGATGAGTTGCATCACTGCATTGACCAACAGTGGAGGCTGTTTGTTTCTGTTGCGTTTACGCCTGTTGACTGTTGTTATTGTGGTTTGGTTGAAGTAGTCGATGTTCATGAACTTCAGCAACGTCCTAAATGAACCGGCCACCGTCGGTTTCAGCAAACGTTACTGAAACAAGAAGAAATAGTGCAACTGTTGGGACTATTTTCAGTGGCGGATGAATCTGGATTTGCTGCTCTAGTTTCTAGTTTCTGGAAGCAGGACGGTGCTCGTGGCTTTAATTGTTGAGTTGAGTTTCTTCTGCTGGAATTTCAGTGCGATCAAGCAGCAACAGTGTAAACAGAAGCAGAGTTCACCTGTTGCTGCTCCCACACAGGTGATCCCATTAACTCCTTCCTCCTCCTCTCACAGTCTGCTGCTCCTCCTTTCACTCACACACATTTTTATTCATTATCTGGAAGCAGCTGACAGCCTCACTTCACCTCCTGTTTCTGGGATCAGGTGTGTGCAGGACAGGTGAAGCTGTACTGCAGTAATAGTAGATAAGTACTGCAGTAATAGTAGATAAGTACTGCAGTAACAGTACATAAGTACTGCAGTAACAGTACATAAGTACTGCAGTAACAGTACATAAGTATAGTGATCTTGATGTAGTTAAAGTACTGCAGTAACAGTACATAAGTATAGTGATCTTGATGTAGTTAAAGTACTGCAGTAACAGTACATAAGTATTGTGATCTTGATGTAGTTAAAGTACTGCAGTAACAGTACATAAGTATAGTGATCTTGATGTAGTTAAAGTACTGCAGTAACAGTACATAAGTATTGTGATCTTGATGTAGTTAAAGTACTGCAGTAACAGTACATAAGTACTGTGATCTTGATGTAGTTAAAGTACTGCAGTAACGGTACATAAGTATAGTGATCTTGATGTAGTTAAAGTACTGCAGTAACAGTACATAAGTATAGTGATCTTGATGTAGTTAAAGTACTGCAGTAACAGTACATAAGTATTGTGATCTTGACGTAGTTAAAGTACTGCAGTAACAGTACATAAGTACTGTGATCTTGATGTAGTTAAAGTACTGCAGTAACAGTACATAAGTATAGTGATGTTGATGTAGTTAAAGTACTGCAGTATCAGTACATAAGTACTGTGATCTTGATGTAGTTAAAGTACTGCAGTAACAGTAGTGACTGATATATTATTATATATGACATCATTATATTATTAATACTGAAGCATCAGTGTTAGAGCAGCATGTTACTGTTGTAGCTGCTGGAGGTGGAGCTAGTTTCAACTACTTTATATACAGTTAGCTAGTTTAGTCCAGTGGTTCCCAACCTAGGGGTCGGGGCCCTCCAAAGGGTCACCAGATAAATCTGAGGGGTCGTGAGATGATTAATGGGAGAGGAAAGAAGAAGAAACAAAGTTCTGATACACAAATCTGTTTTCAGCTTTTGGACTTTTTCTCTAATCTTTGATTTTTGCTGAAATATTGGATCATTTGAACATTTATTGAAATGAAACCATGTGAGAAGTTTAGAGGTAAAAATCACTATTTGGTGGAGCTGTTAACAACTCATAGACATCTGAAATGTGACCCGACTACACACGTCCATGTTCAGTCTGAATCACGTCTACAGTTATTTTGCATATTTTCATTTATTTATTTGTTTGTGGTTTTGAGCTTTGACGGAGTTGAAATCTGTCAACGCTGCTAGCTGCGTGCTGCGTGCTACGTTAGCTCATATGCTCTTTCTTATGTTAGAATACATATTGTTCATATTGTTATTATACATATCCATGTTTTATTTCGATTACTTGTATTTTCTTTGACTTTGTATAATTTCTTTGTCCTTGTAGTAAACGTGTTTCTGTTGGTGTAAATCTTGCTGTTCAGTTAATGTGACGTCGTCATGTAGATGTGTGTATTTGTCTTAAATATATTCGGAGGTGTGTGTGTGTGTGTGTGTGTGTGTGTGTTGGACTGTTCACGATCAGGTCTGGGCTTGTTTTGGTACCAGGGGAGCCTGCTGCACCTCCTCCTCATGCCACTGATCTCCTCCTGCTCCTGTCTGAGTGTGTTTCCATCCTCCTCCTTTTAAAAACCTGTTTTCTTCACTTTATTGAAACAACAAATACAAAAACATCATACAATACAAGCAAAGACAATATATAATAATAAACCTTAAATATCTATGTCAAATCGGACCTGTTTTTACATTCAGAGCAGTTAAAACACTTTTGTGTTCGTCTTTCGTTTTATGACCCAAAATAAACAACAGTGGAAATATTTCAACAACAGTTTGGCAGTTTTTCCATCCGCCAGGTGTCCAGGTGTCCAGGTGTGTGAACCGTCATCATGCATTTATGATGTATTTAGATGATCAGCTGTGAGAAAGTTTATTTGATTCACTTTAGACTCAGTGAGTGACTCAATATTTTCATGTTTAATAATAGACCTCCATCCAGCTCCTCTTCCTCCTTTGTTTTTCCATGTTTTTCACCTCCATCCAGCTCCTCTTCCTCCTTTGTTTTTTTCATGTTTTTCACCTCCATCCAGCTCCTCTTCCTCCTTTGTTTTTCATGTTTTTCACCTCCATCCAGCTCCTCTTCCTCCTTTGTTTTTCCATGTTTTTCACCTCCTTCTGCTCCTCTTCATCTCTTTCTCCTTCAGTTTAAAGCTGCATTCTCTCCATTGATTGTTTTACATTTTTATTAATTAATCTTAATAAATCTTAATTCCACTTTGTTTGGTGTTTTATGTCCTTGTAAAGTACAGTGTACATTGTTATAGTACTCGTATTATTCCACTCCTATGGCTCCTCCTCTTCCTCCTCCTCTTCCTCCTCGTGTTTCTCCTGCTCCTCATCCTTCTGTCTTTCTCTCCACTATGATCTGAACATTAGAGCTGTCAGCTGGTTAATCAATCAACACAATGAATGACTCATCATCATATTTATATTGATTCTTCTTTAGTCCTCTGTGGCAGTAAAACTGAATATCTGTGTGACAGAACAAAAGATTTTAGTTTTGTAGTTTGGGAAACAATCGTCTTTTTTTCTTTTATTCCACTTCGTAAAGCACACTGTCACCTGTTTACGTCACAGGTGAAGTAACCGTGATGGAGCTGCATGTTCAGTGTTTGTAACAAACAGTAGAAGAAGAACCAAACATCCTTTCTGTCAATCAACCCGTCTGATTGACAGGTCACAGTCCATTTTCATCACCTGCTTCTGTTTACATTCCTCAGCTCCTCCTCCTGCTCCTCAGCTCCTCCTCCTGCTCCTCCTCCCCCTCCCCCTCCTTCTCCTTCTCCTGCTCCTCCTACTCCTGCTCCTTCTCCCCCTCCTCCTCCCCCTCCTCCTCCCCCTCCCCCTCCTCCTCCTGCTTCTCCTCCTCCTGCTCCTCCTGCTCCTCAGCTCCTCCTCCTGCTCCTCCTCCTCCTCCCCCTCCTCCTGCTCCTCCCCCTCCTCCTGCTCCCCATCCTCCTCTTCCCCCTCCTCCTCCTCCTGCTCCTCCTCCTCCCCCCCTCCCCATCCTCCTCCTCCTCCTCCTTGGTGGTTTCCACGCCGACGTCATCTCGCTGCATCCTCTTCTTCTACAACAGTTTATTGACTGGATTAGCGCCACCTGCTGTTTATCTGCTAATATTCACACAGCAGCACAGACTTCTATGAAAGTATAACACATATAATATAATATTGTGAATCTATATCACCTCGTTATCAGGTTATTACATGGATGTTAATGTATAGAAAGAGACAGAAATGAAACCAGTTTCTCTGTTCTGCTTGAAGTCAGAGCAGGAAACCTTTAAGACCTGGTTGTTGTTGTTGTTGTTGTTGTTGCTGTTGTTGCTGTTGTTGTTGTCAGTGGTGTCGGGGAGTCTTTAACACCATTAGACTGTAAACACTGCGGCACGCTGTCATTACCTCCTAACAGTACCTGCTGCGTTAAAAGGCTGAAAACCTTCTAACTAAAGTTCATGAGAGACTTAAAACATGAAGTTACACCTGTGAGTCAAAGCTGTGGGAAGAAGCGACTTTGAGTTTGTTGCTTTTGTTTTTGTTTGTTTACTCTTCACCTGACAACAGTTGGACCACAACAATGATGTTTGTTTGATGTTTTTCATTCTTTTTCTTTATGTTTTCTCTATTTTCTTTCTTTCTTTTTTGGCCTAAAGCTGATCATATTTATGCATTAAGTCTAAAACACTGGAATTAACCTGTGAAATACACATTTTTAATCTGATTATCGTATTTTCGGAGGACTGTTTTCACGCAGCAGAAACGAAGCCGGCAGCGTGTCTCGAACCTTCCCGTAAACCCGACGCCGTTGTTACATTAAAGCTTCTTCTTGGCTAATTTGACATTCAACTGTAATCCGCCGTCACATTTGCAAGCTGAGGCGCCATCAGTCACAGTTCGTGACTCACACTTTGCATATGAATATTACTTTATAGAAGCTAACGCTGGATAAAAGGCGAGAACACGTGTCTGCTTTCTGCACGCCATCATTGTCCGCCTCGCCTCCTCGAAGCCGCGAATCAACCGACTTTTTTGCGTACGACGTGTCGGCGGCGGCGGCCTCCTTTCAGCTGAGCCGCAGCAGTTGAGGAGAATCGTGCATTGATTTGTTTTTATGTAAAATGTATTGAAACATTTACGTGCGATTACAATAACCGCTCAGAAAAATAAAGCAGATGTCGCACAAAGAGAGACACAACGTCCATTTTTACCGTCTTTGTCTCGCTCAGCACGCATCAGACAGCCGTCGACGCGTCTGATAAACAAATTACCTTCTTTGCTTTTAACCTGCGTTTTTTTTCTGTGGTATGAAGTCAAATTAGCATCACAATGACGAAACGGCCTTTTACAAAGACTTACAGTCAACTGAATTCTGCTGAGAAACTCCAGCTGTCAGATAAATGTTGAACAGCAGTTCATCATCATCATTTAATCATGCAGCTAATGTTTATATTAACGACTATGATCAATTAATTATCAAATACGCCGCGTTTAAACACTCTGAAAACTTCTATTACAAGTTCCTGAAGTGCAAAGTAACAGTGATTCAAGATTCAAAAACTTTATTGTCTCCTTGACACGACTCAATCAATAAACAAACAATGAAACAAAACAAAACAAACAAAAACAATAAATCTCTGAATATCTGCCTTGATTCTCACAACAGGAACGTACAGCAGAACATGATAAGAACCTTTAAGAACGGTTCTTCTGCTGCGAGACTTCAGAAATATCCTCAGTACACACACACACACACACACACACACACAAACACACACACACACACACACACACACACACACACACACACACACACACACACACAGACTTTCTGCATCATGTGTGTTTATATTCAAATTTATTTCATATGCATTTTATCCTTCAGTAACTGTGTTTGTTGGTTTTGGACTGTTGATTCAGACAAATCAAGACATTCGAATACGTCTACTTGGACTCTGGAAACTTGTGTAGTTGCAGCCCTATAAAACCTTTTAGTGAGTTAAAGGTTATAAAAGGTTATAAAAGGTCATCTCTTAAAGATAATAACGATGTACGAGTGTCGAGTGGGTTTTCAAAAACGTCCAGTTCTTAACTTTGGACACGTTAGACATTTAGTGCCGATGAATCAACATGTTTTGACTGTGACTCCAAAGCTTCAGCTGACTGTGTTTGTTTGTGTTGTGTTCAGGGGACGACAACAGTCCAGAGAACCTGCTGCTTCACGGTCCGTTCTCCAGGAAACCCAAAAGGATCCGGACGGCGTTCTCACCATCGCAGCTCCTCCGTCTGGAACGAGCCTTCGAGAAGAATCACTACGTGGTCGGAGCCGAGAGGAAGCAGCTGGCGAGCGGGCTGTGTCTGACCGAGACGCAGGTATGCATGATGGGAAACAGAGGAGGGGTGAAATGAATGAATAACGCAAATATGAACAGATGAACGAATGAATGAATGACTAACAAAAAGACATTTGGAAATCAAGCATTTACCTTTTAATGGACTTATTTCTGTAGGGATTTTTATAAAAGTGAATATGCATAGATGAAAATCATTTCAATTTATTCATAAAATATGAATGAATGACAAATATATTCAGAACATGTGCAGAAAATACAAAATCCACCATTAGTAACGTTCATATGAATGAAGTACTTAAAGTACTACGGCTGTGTATATATTACTGCATGGTACCAGATGGGAACCTCGGTCGGTGACGTTCTCCTGGGAACCATTTATTGGGTGATCCGTGTATCTGAGGATGAACGCAGGTATTTAAGGCTGCTGGCGCTGGTCCATGATTCAGGGCAGTGAGTCGACGGTTAGTCAGCTCCGAGACGTTCACTCCTACTTTTCTCAGCGATGATTGACAGTGTTTGCCATCGGGTAGCCACAGCACAGCAGCCCTGACGCCAGAGAAATGAGGTGAATCATTGACAATTATTCATGAGCTAATTGCACAACAGAGGACAGGAAGAGAGAGAGGGAGAGAGCGTAATCCATCAATCCATCAGCAGGTATATAATCAGACGTAAATTAGAGCTTCTGCAGTCTCTGCATGTTTATAGACAATAATGATCCAGTAATCTGCATTCCTCCAAGAGATTCTAGTTTTAATAATCGGCTGTCACCTCATGTTCACTGCTGAGTGTTAAAGCAGAAAAACACTGAAAACAAAAGTTTAAAAACTCTCAACATCATAGCGAGCAAAGAAAACCAAACATAAAACCTCTCTGATCTAACTCCGGATCCTCAGAGGATGAACCACCATGTCAGTTTACATTCAGGACAGCTGATCCTGCAGGGCCCAGTTTAAATCTCTCAGTTCAGTTTGATGTATTATAGATGCTGATGTGAGTCTTTCAGTGAGTTTAGATGAGGTTGCTCTCCTCTAAAAGTGCTTCCATGTTACAAATTAAGCTCATAAGATAAGAAGAGCCCAACAGGAAATAACCTCCTCACACATTTCTTTTTCTCTTTGACTGTCCGACTCATCAGCGTTGAGATAACGCCGACGGACAGAGTCACATCCGCATCATAATTACACAGCGTCACAGAGAGAGGATCTGATATTAAAGTGGCACCGCGGGCGAACTGACTCGAGTATCGTATCATGTCCATCTGGATCCTGTCCTACACAGTAGTAGCTCCCAGTAGTGGAAGAAGTACTCAGTTACAACTTCAGTAAAAGGACAGAAGTATGAGTAGCAGATGAGTTGAAGCTTGACTGCTGGACTGTTGATGGCGCTAAACTATAACAAGCATGTTTTACAGACACAATGATCAATGGATTCATGCATGAAATCAATGTTTGGTTGCAGCTCTTCTTCCATAAGAGTCGAACCAGGAACCTTCTGATAGCGAACCACTGATCCTCTGATCAATTTAATCAACATATATTTAATCTGTCTGACATGTATTGAGCCACACGTGTCCGTTGTCTCCGTGTCTAGGTGAAGGTGTGGTTTCAGAACCGCAGGACGAAGCACAAGCGTCAGAAGTTGGAGGAAGAGTCTCCGGAGGCGCAGCAGAAGAGGAAGGGCAGTCAGCACGTCAGCCGCTGGAGAGCAGCCACGCAGCAGCCCGGAGCTGAGGACGTCGACGTCATCAGTGAGGACTAGACTGCAGCCGACACACACACACGCACGCACACGCACACGCACACGCACACGCACACACACACACACACACACACACACACACACGCACACACACACACACACACACACACACACACGCGCGCACACACACACACACACAGTTTAAATCCCTTCAACTAATATTTAATATCTGTAGTGATTTAACAAAAAAAGTGAAGTTCATTATGAACTCAGATCACGTGAACTCATTAAAGCAGATTTGAAACAAAAGTTTGCACTAACTTGTGTAAAAGATGAACCTGAACGCATCGTGAGGCTAACTTTAGCTCTCTGTGTCACTGAAGTACGGCAGGTCTGTTTGAGTAATTAATCTGAGTCAAGATTCATAAAACAGAGACGTGTTTGACACAAATATGTCTCCAAATTTAAAGCAGCTCATCTTTTATATTTATGTCGTATTTTATTTTATTTCTTTCAACCTGATTTGTTATTAAAACAAACAAATAGTAAGAAAACAGTATTTGATATGTTTCACTTTCCTCAAATATTAATTAAAAACTAACAATGTATTTGATATAAATATAAAAAAACACTAAATCTGTCAAAGATAGAATAAATGTGTAAATGTAAAACATGCCGAGGCTGTAAAAAAGTTTCATTACAGTAATATCAAGACTGAACTTACAATATATTTGTTATTCTTTGACCAGTTTAGACATTTAGACAGTTAGTTACATCTGATCCACTGTTTCTACAGAGATTTATAGATGAAAAACAAGCAAACACACACACACACACACACACACACACACACACGCACAGTGGACGGCTGAATTTCCTGAGGACTGATGGATGTCCCTGAAGGCATCAGCTCTCATGCAAACAGCAGGAAGTTAAAACTCACCTGTTACGGACGAAACAAATAAAAACTTTAAAAAGGAGCTGAAAGAGCATCATTGACACTTTCCTCCTGAGAGGCAAAAAAACACAAACGTGCTCAGAGTTGTGGATTGATCCCAGCTGCTGACTGGACACTCGACGGTCGGTTTTGGTGCCAAATGAAGCCAGTGTCCTGGAAAAAAAGAAGAGACGTTTAAAGTGAGAAGAAAAGCTGCTCCTCTGTCGGTTTCTGAGCGTCTGTCTGCAACAGACGGCCGCCGGCTCAGCTGAGCAACATGTCTGAAAGAGCAAAGCTTCCTCCAGCAGGGAAGTAGAGGTGGAAACATTCAGCATTAACTCATATGTAAGTTTGCTTTGAACTTAAGCTGCTTTAACTGAGCGACATTAAAGGAAAAATCCCCCTAAAACACTAAAGAAGTGATGTTTGTTACATTCCAGGATACGTTTAGTAAAATCAGTCTTAAACAAAGAGTGAAAACAGGTTTACCTGCATTATTATTATGATTATGATTATTATTATTATTATTATTATCATTATTATTATTATTATTATTATTATTTATGCTTCTACAGCAATGTCCTTGTTCTTCATGTTCAAGAATATAAGTTGTAATATGAGATAGGTTGAAAAACTGCATATCCCATGAGTCTCAGCCTTGTGCACGCTGTCAGAGCCTCATGGGAGTTGTAGTTTTGCGTTGTGCTGATGCCTTCATATGTTGACATTTATCTCAGAATATGGACAGAAGACTGCAGAAACATGTTTCAGACTTTCATAGAAGCTGAAAACATAAATAATAACAATAATAATCAGTTTTATGCTTGTAAAGCATTCTGGGAAATGTAGGAAAACCAGCACCTGCTGCTGGGATAGACAAAAAAAAAGGGAAATTACACTAAATAACTCCTGGAATGTATTTACCATCACGTTGAAACGTTTGATTTTGGACTTTAATGTGTACGTTTCTCCCAGTTTGTTGAAGGTGTAGTTTGGTTTGACGTCCTGCTGGAGGAACCTGACACCTTGTAAAAAGTTGGGATGGTGATATTCTTTATTCTTCCTGTTGTCAGTACATTTTAACAGGCATCACTCATACAGCTTGAAATAGTGCATTTGTTGGGAACTATTTTCAGCAGCGGATGAATACATATTTGTGCTCATCATGAGGAAAATGCAGAATATCACTAGACTTCTATTTTATAGTAACAGTAACGTTGTGAAAGCTCTGCAGGGGATTAATATGTGGATAATATTGGAGATAAAAGGAAAACGGAGCCATAAAATCCTTTAAAATGATTTTTTATTATTTTTTTGTTTCACTGAGGCGGTTAAAGTTTGCAGCAGCAGCCAGAAACCAGCTGATCCTGGAGCAGTTTGGACCCGGTTCACTTTCCAGTCTGAACTCTGCTGGTAGTTTTTGTCTTTTTTGAAAAAAATGTAGGTATTTATGTAAAAATGGATTTGAAAAAAGTATTCTATGCATCTGATGTGTATATAATGATGATAATAATAATAATAATAATAATAATGTGTGACTGTCCTGTTTGTTTCTCTCACTGCATCAGTTCATCTGTTCCTTCTGTTTCTTCTTCCTGGACAGATTTACCTCATCATCTTCTTATGTAGCACTTCTTCTTCTTCTTCTTCTTCTTCTTCTTCTTCTTCTTCTTCTTCTTCTTCTTCTTCTTCTTAGTCAAATCTATTTTTTCATCGTTTTAGGATTGAATGCACTAACTGTACAACTTGTTTCCTCTGGAAAATAAAAAGACTGTTTGTACTTCCGGTGTTCAGATTTGGATTAAAAAAATATAAATAAAATGAAATAAAATAAAACTTTTGTTTATGTGTTGAAACTGTGTTGAAGTTAAGAGGAAAACAAACAGCATGTTTTAACCATTAATGGAGTTTATGGTTAATTAGTGATTTGGGGCCATAACAATACATTTATATGAGTAGAAGTGAAATTACATGAAAACGAGGAAATATTTAATTTTAATTAAAAGTATTTTGTAGTTTGGTGATTTGATGCCAAAAGACACGTGAAGAAAACAATAAATAAACACATAATTTAAGTTGCAGTTTGACAAAAAGTTTAGACAATTAAATAAATAATGTTATAATAATAATAATAATAATAATAATAATTGTTTAATTTCAAACGTTTTTGTTGCAATGATCCCACCTACAAAATATTTCAATGTAAACTAAAAAATACCGCAATAATAAGGATGCGTTAGATTTTCTTTTTTTAATATTTAACTCCCTTAAGATGTAAAAAAAAAAAAAAGAATAATTTATATATTTTATTTTAAAAAATGTCGAAAGGATGAAGTTGAAACATGTCAGAAACAAAGAGGCTGTTTACCGGCTGTTCAACGACATTTAACCCGGCTGTCAGGCTGCTCCGCCCCGCTGACGGACGCCGGTCTTCGGCTGCTGCATCAGAGCATCTCATGTAGAAAACAACCAGAACAGAAGCAGCTCCAAAGTTCACTTTTATTCTTTATTTCCACCTGCTCACATTTAAATCTGCAGCTAATCAATCATCTAACGGATAATTGATTACTTTACTCCCAAACTAAAAGAATCAGATGAAGAATAAAATCTGCTAAATGTCACATGAACGAAAAACAGTTTAAACTCGTTATTATTCATCATACACATTATTTAAACAGATTGGAGGATTTATTAATTATTACAGTTTTAAGCTTCAAAACTTCAGGACCACAAATTAAAAAAAAGACACGTGATTATTTTTATTCAAACCCTAAATATTTAATTATGATGCTTTAATGATCATTTAATTATTCATCAATATAAAACACGTGGCTGCATTAAGCTTTAATGAGGACCTGAACCATACTCCAGGTTAATACATGATTATTAGATGATTATTAGATGATATATTGATCAGTAGATTAAACTTCTCCGGGAGCAGCAACATCTATCTGCATTTTATTCACTGATCAATCAATGATCCATTAATTGATAGATAGATTGATAGATGGAATAATACCACGTGTCCACCAAATGACAGAAACTAAAACTTTTAGTCTTTAAAACGAAGATGGAGAACTGAGCTCAGACTGGATGCTGCACATTTAATAATCAGATTATGTAAATAAATAAATAAATAAATAAATAAATAAATAAATAAATAAATAAATGGAGTTGAGCAGCTTCATAAAGATAAACTGCAAAAAATGTCACCATGAGTGATGATGATGATGATGATGATATTAAATATGCATCAGCAGCCACTTATAGCAATGAATAAGAGATCATATCTTCTGGACCAATATAAATATATAAATATTGATATTTATAATCCATATGTTGGTCACAGTGAGCCTGCGTTAAAATTAGTAAAGAGATTTAAACATTTGAAGAAACTATAATATCGTCATCTACAAACATGAATAAAGTATTTCTAGATATTTATATCCTGTTCTGATGTCAGATGTTAAACATGATCAAAGAACCAAAACCTGAGGTGACGTTTGTAGAAATGTTGCCTGCAAGTCAAAAGTCGGGGCTTCATACTACTATTGGCATCTCGTTTCCTTCGTTTTTCTACCTTGTTGACGAACTCATTGCACATGCTCATAAATGTCTGTTCTGTAATCTTTGTTGCTAAGGCGGTTGCTAAGGTGTTTCCAGGTGTTGTCACATGTTCACTCTCATATTTCAAATGTGATTTAGCTCCAACATGTACGCATGGATGTGAGAAGTTGACATTTGGAGTAAAGAAGTGAAATCCTGCTACTATAGTTTGTTTATGCTGCCTCCGGAGCCGGAGGAAGTTTACTGAAGTTGACCAATCAGAACAGAGCAGGCTCATCAGGAGGCGGGCCTTAAAGAGACAGGAGCTAAAACGTCCTGTTTCAGAGGCTGAACTGAGGGGCTGCAGAAAGGACCAGGATAAGATCAATAAGGAGGTTTTAACTGGAAACCATGCAGAGATATTCCAGTAGAGCCAGAATAGAAATACAGAGCTGGACATGTAAAGAATATGAGTCCTTTAAGTTATTAACATAATTAATATTCTTCACTAAAGATCAGTAAATGTGATGAGCTGTGTTGGTCTCTCACTGACTCGTCTCTCCTGTTAACTGGTAAAATTACGTAAAATATCTACTGATTGAAAGTTGTGGCAACATTTAGGTTTTTTAAATCTTCAACATTCAACACTCAGACAGAAAACATGGACTACAGAGGAGCTGATAACAGTGAAAGTGATGGATGTGATATAAGAGAAAAATAACCTGTAAACTCACAGTTTGAAACCACAAAAATATCATGTTTATAATTTTAATTCTAACATTTCACTCACTAAATCAAATTATCCACATGAATAATATCACAGAATATTATTCAGATGAGGAGACAAATAACCACAAAAGTGCAATAAAGTAAACTCACCACAGACTGACTGCACTGTAGGAATATGATGAAGCTGCATCCTCCCCCTCCAGTAGCTGCTACCTGCCTGTATGTTGGTGTTGTTGCCATGGAAATGAATCAATATTCACATTGGGAGGATGAAATGAAATAACAGATGGTGGGATGCATGTAGGTGCACGACCAACAGAAACAAATTATCACTTCTTTATATCTCCTCGGAGTGTACCGAGCGTGAGCAACGGGTATTGACTCTTATTAAATTAAATTATGGAAACCATGAAAGAGAGCAGACAGGTTTAAAAACAAAAGACACACTCAGAAGATTTATTTTCATTTATTTTAATCTCGTGCTGAGAGGACGTTGGTTCCACAGTTTGCTCTTTATTTTTTAATATTAAACCATAAAAATTCTGAATTTTGATTTGGACAGTGAAAAGATTTTCATCGTTCTGTTTCAAAATGCAGCAACAGCCAAGAAACAGAAACCGATTTCCATCCAAATGTAGCTTAAAATTTTACCCGAATTTTACAAAATCTGCATCTTTGTTTTCATCCACTACTGTTGTGTGAATGAGTTTCATCATCAAGATAAACCGTGTGTAGGAGAGAAGAGAAGAGAAGAGAAGAGCAGAAGAAGAGGAAGAGTCAAGAGAAAAGAAGAAGAAAAGGATGAAGGACATGAGGGGAAAGAGAAGAAGAAGAGGCTCAAACAAAAGTGTGACGTTTCCATCCAAACGTAGCTAAAATTTTAACTGGATTCCCAGAAAAAACTGGAGATGCTGGCAAATTCATTTTTAAATTAATACTCCAATCTGATGGAGTCTTTTTAAGGCCCGCCTCCTGATGAGCCCTCTCTGTTCTGATTGGTCAGTTTCAGGAAGCTTCCTGCGGCTCCGGAGGCGACGTAAACAAACAGGATTTCACTTCTGTTTCACCTTCTTTACTCCAAATGTCAACTTCTCACTTTGATGTTGGAGTTGCATCACATCTGAAATATGAGAGTGAACAACGTGACAACACATGGAAACACCTTAGCAACAGCCTTAGCAACCACCCTAGCAACCGAGTGTGTGACGAGTCGACGTCATCAAGGTGGAAAAAGATGAAGGAAATGAAACGTCGGGAGCAGTTAAAGCCCCGACTTCTGACTTGCAGGCAGCATTTCTACAATGTTCATGTTTTGGTACTTTGACCATGTTCAACATATCTACATACAACATATCTACGGGCCCGGAGAAAAAAAACAACCCAATTCATGTTCTCGAATTAATAACTCGTGTTTTCAATTTATCTATTTTTCCAACATCAAACGCATTCAGTCAGTTTGAAGAAGACACTTCCTCAGTAACGTCAGCCAGGACTCGGCAAACGTGAATGTATGTCTATGTTTTTACGAAGTGGAAGACGTGTGCAGGACCATGAAAGTGTTTAAAACGATCTAAATAAAAGCTTCTGTTAAAGCTCAGCGTTGCGATGATTTCGTTTCAGGTTCAGGTGTTGGAACTTCTTTCTTTCTCCTTTCTGCTGTTCAACAATGTTTTTCTGTTTGTTAGTTGATACTGAGTTGAAGTTTGTTTCACACTTGTTGAGGTTAGAGCCCTCCAATCAGTCGAGTGCTGCAATTAGCATCAATCATCCATCGTGTGTGTGTGTGTGTTGAATCAGAGGGTCTCGGCAGCTTCATAATGTTAATGAAAGTATTTATCCAAACGAGACTAATTAACCAGCCACTCGTTACCAAACCCCTAATCAACCAAATCAACTTAATTGTTGCAAATAAAAGCAGTTAACATGAGAGCAGCTCGTTCTCCTCCTGCAGCTCATAGTCAGTATTGATCACATATTGCTGATATATTTCTACAAATGCATGTAGTGGTCCAAGAGTTGCAACAATTATGCAGTTAATTGTTGATTTGCCAACTATTAAATTAATCAAATTCTACTTTGATGAATCAGTTTAATGAATCAGATGGAAAAAAGTCCCAATAAGTGATTGATCAGATTACGTAGACTCTAATGATGAGTTGTAAACCTGAGGTTGTACAGGTGTACCTGTTCATCTGATCCACCTCCATCCTGAAACAAAAAGCCTTGTAGGACAGTTTGATTTGATTTCAGGGGGAATTTTAGTTTGATGTTACATGACAGACCGATAATCAGGAAGTACTTCGCAGTCTGAGGTCTCACTCTGTCCACATTTCTAACCTACTTTCATTTCCAACCGACTGTGACTCTGAGGCCCTGTTTACACGTACACGGGTATTTTTAAAAACGGAGACATTTCCCTTCGTTTGTACCTATCTTTTACACGCAAACGGTGAATTCGCCTCTGAAAACGAATCTTTCTAAAAACTCCGGCTAGAGTGGAGATTCTGGAAAACTCCGGTTTTGCGTTTGCGTGTAAATTGAGATAAACGGAGTTTTAGGCAGCTGATGCGCTAAAAGTGCGACCAATGTTTACTTGTTGCTATGACGACGATCATGGAAGCGCTCAGAGTAGCAGTCGCATTTATTCTGGTGCAAACACTTCTTATGTGTTTGCATTTGCATACACAGCTGATGCATCATGTCGATGACCAGAGACGAATGAGGGCTCGGAGGTCAGCACTTTTATCACTTCTCCCACCTATTCGAAGACCCAGTCGCCGTCACCGCCAACGTCGCCGGTTTTGGGTCCGACCCGGGAGGACTGCTGTATGGTGGGATAATTTTGAAAATGAAGTGGTTGTCCCGGAGGAGTGGCGTGAAAATTTTAGGATGTCGCGGTCATCACTGTTGGCACTCTCCGACTTGCTGCGTCCTTACATCGAGGGCGAGATGACCGTCATGCGGTCTCCTGTCGGTGTCATAAAAAAAGTTGCCTGCACATTGTATTACCTGTCCGACGAGGGTAGACTGCGTTTTTATGCGGGTTGATGTAAACGAAAACTTTTTTGAAAACGATGCTATGTGCACGATGTTATTTTGGAAAACGGAGGGAGGGAAATATTCGTTTCTCAACATACCCGGCTACGTGTAAACGTAGCCTGAGCTGGTGAGCTAACAGCTAACTTGTTATCAGATAACATCGTCTACACCGTTTCACTGGAAAAGAAGCGATTGAAGATGGGAAATAAAGCTAATGGGCAGTTAGCAAACTAGTTATCGTATCTCTGTCGCTAACGAGGGTCTCAGTTTATTCACTGAGGAACAAGAGGAACAACCTCAGCAACCAAATGCTTGTTCAGTTATTTAGACTGAAGAACGTTTGTATTTTCATATTCTGTCGTTTTTAAAGACCTTCTGCTCCGTTTCTGCACCACTCGCGTCATGACGGACGTTTAGGAGCTTTCATTGAGTCAGTCTGCTGCAGGAGATGCAGACTTTTAATTTGTGTCATGGTTGGTGGACGCATCTCATAATTTATGTCCTTTAATAAAGAGCACCGTCATCGTACGACACTTGACTTAAATTTATGGGCTTGTGTATGCAAATAACTTCTTATGTTCATGTGTGTGCATGAGTGTGTGTGTGTGTGTGTATTTACATGTGGTCACATATTTGCATGTTGACGTGTGTGTGTGACTGTACACATGCGTGACAAAAACTCATTAAAGTAGCTCTGATGCAGGAAAAGTTCGAGTTCAACAGTTTGATGTGTGTGTGTCTGTGTGTGTGTTTGTCTTTGTGTGTGTGTGTGTGTTTGTCTTTCTGTGTGTGTGTCTGTGTGTGAGTGTGTGTGTGTGTGTGTGTTTGTCTTTGTGTGTGTAAGTGTGTACGTGTCTATGTGTGTTTGTGTGTGTGTGTGTGTGTGTGTTTGTCTTTGTGTGTGTGAGTGTGTGTGTACGTGTCTATGTGTGTGTGTGTGTGTGTGTGAGTGTGTGTGTGTGTTTGTCTTTGTGTGTGTGAGTGTGTGTGTACGTGTCTATGTGTGTGTGTGTGTGTGTGTGAGAGTGTGTGTGTACGTGTCTATGTGTGTGTGTGTGCGTGTCTATGTGTGTGTGTGTGTGTGTCTTTGTGTGTGTGAGTGTGTGTGTACGTGTCTATGTGTGTGTGTCTGTGTGTGTGTGTGTGTGTGTGTGAGGGGGTTTCCACTTTCCCACTTTCTCCTCTAAACTCATTTTGGCTCCTTTTCATTACATTTTTTTGATCTAATAAAGAAACTCATCATGATACCTGCAAACAAACACTGGTGTCTGCAGCCATGAATCGTGCTCAGAGAGCAGCTGCCAGAAAATAACGACGTGAAAAGGAATGCAGCGTCTATAAAAGTCAGTGATTCATGTCCATCGATTATCAGACAGGATTTATATGACACATGCTGACTGCTCCTCTTCACTAACTGCCAGGTAAACTCCTCCATGTACTCACGTGATTGATAAGATACTGCAGACGTCACGTGATCCACATCACGGAGAACTTACGTATACTCACATATACTCACATATACTTACATATACATACATATACTTACATATACTTACATATACTCACATATACTTACATATACTCACATATACTCACATATACTCACATATACTTACATATACATACATATACATACATATACTTACATATACTCACATATACTTTAACTCCACAACATTTCAGAGGGAAATATTCAACTTTTTACTCCACTACATCTAATTTGCAGCTATAGTTTTGGAGCCCCTGAAGCCATGAATGTGTTGTACCCATTAGATAATAACTTGACCTTTATGATTATTATATGCACCAGATTATTAAGGGTGATTAAAAACACTTATTGTGAAATTGGATGTTTCTAAAGGACACGTGTCCTGTTCAGTCTGACATGTTTCCGTGTTTTTGGGTTTTTCTCCAGCTCATCCGACACGTACACACATGATGCTTGTCACATCCTGGTGCTGCTCTCGGGGGGTTGGACCCACTGGACTAAACTAGCTAACTAGCTCCACCTCCAGCAGCTACAACAGTTATGTGGTGGTATGTAAGGTGTTTACATGACGTGGTCATTTCACGCGTTTGTGTGAGAATAGGGTGGAGCTGTCTGTGCTTTCCGAATCCGTAACCTGTTTTGAAAAATAACGATGTCACGTGATGCGACAACGCTGTGGTTGAGGTCTGGTGAGGTTTAGACACAGGAAACACTTGGTTAGCTTCGGGGAACGATCATGGCTCAGTCCATTTACCATCCAACCCAACGATTGTGCCACATCATGCCGTATTTAGAGATTGTGGTCTTTTAATATCTTTCTGTAAAGCTGTAGTATTTTAAGTTTTTACTTTGTCGCTTTGGTACTTTTATACTTTTTCCATCACTGGCGCCATGTGTGGACCAGTTGTCCTCTCGTTGGGTCCTGACATGATCTTGATTTAGTTTCATGAAACACCTCACTTGACCTAAAACACGGATCTACTTTCCCTAAAAACTCTCCCAGCGTGCCAAAGGCCTGTCGGCTCAAACGGCCCGCCGCGGTCTGCAGCTTCAGTAAAAACACCCGAGCCTCTGGTGCTGCCATGACAAAGGAGTTGGTGGGTTTGATTTACGGCTGCCATGATGGGCTAATGACGGGTTGCGGCGCAGAGCTGTTATTAAAGACTGGAAGAGCTGGTTCCAACGGGAAGACGCCGCTCCCAGATCAGCTTCAAACCTCCACAGAACTCATGATGGACGCCAAGAGCAAGGATGAGCTGATCCTGAATCAGCACCCGAAGGCGACTTCACGCCCAACGACGCCACCTGGACGGGCAGCTCTGATTGGCTGAGAGCTGCTTGGGGGATATAATAGGCTGGCCTCCAGCCGGGGAGCCAGGGCTGTAAATGATGTTTTTTTATGAATCACTCAAAGAACTCTAATTTAGTGTAATGACGGCTGAAGAATTAGACGCGAGGAGTGCTGTGAGTCTGCAGAGCAATGATTGGGATAATTACACTTAATCATGGAGAAAATAAGATTTTATTTACTGCAGCAGACCAGACTACTCTGTGTTATTTAGATTATTGGTTCATTTCTGTCTTTGCTTTGTCGACTGTGAAGCACTGTGATGCACAAATGAAAACAGTGAAAACATTAAATATGAATTCATTACGGAGGCTCCACCAAGAAACAGGAAAAATATGTTAAATATTATGCTAAAAATTAAAATACTCACGACTTACAGCTAAATTATAAGATGCTACTTCAACGTTTATCGTATAATTTTGACTCATTAGGTCAAACGTGGCTTTTCATTTATTTTCACATTTTTCTGTCTTAACTTCCGTATATTAACTTTATTTTAAGTCTTCATACAAGCAGCATTTAAACATTTAATAAATGGTTTATTACACACTGTAATGTTGTTGTTTATTAACATATTTGTTGACTATAATGATGACAATATAATAAACAACAGTTGTACTTATATAAAATAATTGTTGACAAATACTGCACATTAATTACACTTCAACGCTTATGAATACATTATAGTGTGTTATTAATCATGTATTAGCTGTTCATATGTTGATTATTGATTTCTGTTCCTGGTTGTAAGAACGTCGAGTTTCAGAGTTTTGTGTTCGCCGTGTACTGCAGAGGAAGAAGTGCCGGTGGCGCCAACATAAATGTGTCATCAGCGGGTTAAAAGTCTGAGTTGTTTCAACATCTACTCGTCACAGGTGAGTAAACCAACAGTAACGTTATTTTCATTAAACAATCCTGAAGTGATAAAACTAACCAAAAGTTAAAAAGGAAACAGCAAAGATGACGGATATATATTTCCTGTTGTTGATTGTTTATTATTGTTGTTTGTGTTTTGCATGCTGTTTGTATTATCGGACACTAAACTGGAACGTTACCATCAGACTGAATCATATTTTATATTTAATGCAGTATGTTTTATGTGTTTTTAAATTGTATTAGTCATGGTTTTTTTTTCTTTTAATGATTAGTTTTCACTCTATTTTTATTCTATTCTAAAATCTATTTTTAATTTTAATGTTATCACTTTACTCATTTAGGATACATTTTATTAAATATGTTTTCTTACATTATGTCTTTTCTTTTGACTATTTAATACACACACACACACACACACACACACACACACACACACACACACACACACACACACACACACACACGTGTATTTAAAGATTAATCAATGACGATTTGTTTTCATATTTTGATTGATGTTTAACTTCTGGCCATTATTGATGAATTTTGCAGATACATCGAGAACAATTAGAAACAATTTTAATCACCTTTTATTATCTGCACATAAAAACGATGGTTAAGTTTACAGAAAGTGTTTAGTACTGAAATATTATTAAATAAATAATCATATGTATAAATACAGTAAAATAATGGTCAGAGAAATAAACCAATAAACTGTGAAATAATTTAACAGGTAAACTGATTTATAACTTACTCGATAAGTGAGGACGTTCTTTAAAATCACAACTTTTAAATACACATTTTTTTTTTTTACATTTTAAAATGATGTTTTTTAAAAAGTGGAGACATTTATTGAAATCGAGCCTGGAGGATTTATAACTTCAAAAAACAAGATATTCACTGTCCTACATTTAACCTTTTGTACTTCATTTCCTTCATACATACATACATACATATATACATACTACAGACTGAGACTTACATTATGTGTTTTAGTTAGTATAGTTGGTACTATACATGTTCACGGAGAGTTTTTATGAAACAAAAAGCATAAATGTAAATGTGACGACTCGGCTTCTTGTGACCTTTGTGTGTTTGTCTCTGTCTGCGTGTTTTGTGTTGCAGATATCCAGAAGGTGTGGGCGGGTCATTGCAAACTTCATCCATGCTAACACTGCCACGCCTCGTAGCATTTTCACACTTTGGTTGTTTCAAATGAACGAATGAACGAATGAATGAATGAATGAATGAATGAATGAATGGTTTTTGATTTAACTTGTTGTGTCACATCTTGTTGTGTAGATTTAGTTTTTGAAGTTTTCTATCCAGCACAAATCTCCTTATCTGAGTGTCGTGGTGGAAGAAGTACTCAAGTAAAAGTAGTAATACCACAGTGTACAAATACTCATAACAGTCATGTGCTCAAAAATATTATCAATATTAGTATTAAAATATACTTAAAGTACCAAAAGTACAATTGCAAAATGGCCCCTTTCAGAATCATGAATTGTCATTTTTTAGATTATTACTGTATTATTGGATGTATTGATAGAGACAAGTCAACATCTCACTCTGATTAATTAATTGATTGTAATTGTTCTGTATCAGCCAGTGAGGATCAATATGTTACGTGTAAATATCTGATTAGGCAGATTAGGTTATTAAAAAGAAAACCTGTTATGTTGATGTCACAAATTAATTATTCTGTGAGGAAAAAAAATAATTCAATGTTTGTTTTTTGCTTCTGCGTTGAAATGCTGAGAAGTGGTGAATTTACAGCGTAATACAATATAGTTAATTTATAGATCTTTTATTTGATATCTAGCATCAGATAATGATCCATTGGTTAGCACGCATTAGCTCGGTTTGCTAACGTAGTTCAGTAAAGTGCTGCGTGTTGCCGCATGTATAATGTACAAGCAGTACATCTGTAAAGTCAGGTACAGCCCTACAGTAAACACAATATGAAGGGAGAGTCCATGGAAAGAGGAAGTTTCCACGATTTCCACATTTGTACATACAAAGAACATACAAAGAACATACAAAGAACATACAAAGAACCCTTCAAACCACCAAAACTGCTGCCGCAGGAAACCAGATGTTCTTGTTTTTTTTTGTTTTTTTAAAAAGACGACGCGTTGACTCCGTCTTCGTCCTCGTCTGCCTCCGTGTCTGGAGTCTGGTGTGGGACCAGCCGGCTGACTGACAGCTGATGGGTTGCTGTGTTGTCATCTTTGTGTTCAGAGTTTGATGCAGGATTAGAGACACACACATTATACTACTGACATGATCTGAGCCTGTAAACCTACGCTGTCTTCATGTAGTTCAGTCTAAAGAGTTTCATTGACTTTGTACTTTGAGTCAAGATGTAGAAATATGATCATCAATATGTAGAAAACATGATCTCTGTTAGAGATGTTTCATGATGAAGGATCATGTGACCCGGTGCAGCCGTGTGACTGACATGTTTTTAATAGTTTATGGACAACAACAGAGGAAGAAGACATATCAGGCTTTAATACACACGCAATATCTGTTGAGAAGAAGAAAAATACAGAAAAAATAGATAGATAGATATATATACTTTATTAATCCCAAAAACTGGGAAATTAAAGATGCCACTGAAGGAAACTTGATGATTGGTGAGATCTCACAGAAAGTTTCAGGTCTTCAGAAGTGATCAGAAACAACGCAGCACTTCACCTGAAATATAAAACAGTGCAGTGAAAGCTGATTTCAGCGCCTGAAGGCGACACGCAGCAGGCTGGCAAACATGATTGGACAGCTTCCTAACTGGCATCCGGCTTCCCGGCGGACCCTGCGGCGAGCCGAGGCTGACGTAGATGCCGATCGGACCGTCCTCTGTCATTAATTTCCTTCTGATACAAGTCAGCACAGGTGATCCCGCACAGGTAAGCAGCTGCAGCGTCTCCTGCTGAGACACACTGAAGCCTGGTTGCGGTTCTTTATTAGAGGGAAGGAGGCGGTGATGGTTTGGATTCCCAGAAATGGAAAGTGTTTTGGTTTAAATAAACAGACGGTCGCTAACTTCACCTTAATTCGGGGGAGTCATCTTTACCTGTACAGGAAAGAATTAAAAATCATCAACAACACACACACACGCACACACACACACACACACACACACACACACACACCTAAATTAGACTACTGACTTTATATTTACAGAAAAATAAAGAGAAAAATGTTAAAGTTTTCCTATTCACTTCAACACACTCAGAGTTTCTATTTCAGATGAATCATTTGGTGTAAAACATTCAGGAAACCGTAAACCCAAAGATCTTTACGTTAGATCTAAACATTACAGAAGCTGGAACCAGCTCCATTCACGTTTATCGACTGAAATGATTTGATTATTCACTAATTTTCATAACTGTTGCAGCTCTGATCTAGTGGCCATTAAAGGAACTGCAGTTACATTGCAGTTAAAGTCTCTTTGGCCTTTTATATCTATGTCTCTGTATGTTTTATAGCTGTGTCTGTTTGCTGGTTGGTGCGGAGCATAGAAATATTAGGCTTTTTTACAGCAGCACTTGAACACAGCATCTCTCTGTCTGACGAGTCTCAGCTCTTACTTCCTGTTCTTCTTATCTGCAAACACAAGCAGCCTTTCTGCCTCTGAAGGTGTTGAACAAAAGCTGGAGGTATGAGGTGAGGCAGCTACGTGTCATGTGAGGGTTGTTTTCGAGACCGTATCTCTGACACTTGTTTCAAAACACGCACTAATTGCAGCTTTATGCAGATGTGGAAACGTGCCATCCCAGGTTCAGCCAAGTGTTCCTACTTCCCTCGCTGCTGGAGTTCCCTGCAAACAAACAACGTCTCATTACGACACGCTGGCGGGTGAAAATGAAGCTTTAAACACCGTCATTTCTGAAGGTGAGCCAGCATGCCGAAGGTGAGCCTGAGTGTGGTGTTAATTATTACCACAGCGTCTCATTACGACTCGACTCTGACGGCATCCATGGAGGGAAGAAGGGTGGAGGGTCAGCGGACATGTGACGCAACTAACCAAACACAAACTGTTTAGTTTGTCGACTTAAAAGACAAATTTGTCCTATTTTTGATTCCTTTCAGTTTGACATTTTTTTATTACCATAGTGATGCATCTATTAATACCAGAACAAGCCTGTAATCCTTCGTTCTGTCATCCAGCTTCAATTGTACAACATTAACATTAAATTTTCCTGCATAATACCACAGAAAAAAAAGTAAAATTACTGTTTCATTTTCATTTTAATAGTTTATGTTTAATTATCTCTGTGTATCTTTCTGAACATACGCTGCTAATAAAACTGACTGTCGTTCGCCGTTCGGTCAGTTCTGGTTCTGTAAACGCTGCAGGAGTTTCTCAAACTGGAGTAAAAGGTTCAATCACAGCAACCTGTCACAGTTTATTTCTGTGTTGTTAATTAACCCCCCCCCCCCAATAAAAGGGATGATTTTCATTCAAATTAGCTCCTTTTGCTCGTTAGTGCACCTGTGCTCTCCTGCACCTAATTAAAAGACAAATCCTGCAAATTTCAGCATCCGCCGATGGTGGCTCTGTTACCAAATATTGAGCAAGGTAGCACTGTGCTAATTAATGTTAGGAGGGGGGGAGGTGGGGGGGGGGCAGCTCATTTACATAAACCTGTGCAGGAAAATAGAGAAAAACAACAGGACCTCCAGTCGTCGCTCTGCAGTCCGTCGCTGTTGTGTTGCTGAAGGCCCTCGAGCCGTTTTAACACCCAAACTGGGCTCTTCTTCTTCTCCTCATCTTCCTCTTCTTCGTTGGTAAGCTCAGTGTTCAGCAGGAGGGGAACTCAACAACTCATTAGATTTTAGATTCTATTCCGAGTCGACGGCAGAAACAAAGTGTTAGATTGGGGAGAAAAAAAAAAGGATCCTGCAGGTTTCAAGGTGAATATTCAGGTTTTTTTGCGCCCAAAATGAACGTGTAAATAATGTTTGATTTCATTGATGCCAGCTGGGTGCTAATCACATTCAAGACAAAGGAAAATTGAATATTGCAACAATTAGCAGGTTTGATGGAGACAGTCACACAACCTTACTGCAGTGCTTATATTTAATTCTAATAAATGACTAAAACAGTGTCTGAGGAATTGCAATTAGGCACCAAAAGAGGTGTTAGAGAAGGCAAACACCACCGGAAACTAAGGAGGTGACAGCAGAGACGACAAGACGAAGAGAACAGAGTTGAAATTACTTTCATTTACTTACAGTTACTACAGTTACTACTAATCAGTGCGGAAACATTGCTGCTCTATGCTACTCAAACAGATTTCATTATAGTTTAAACAGAAAAAACAGGTCTAAATAAAGGTGACCAGTCGAGCTGCAAACATTGATCGATCATCGTCAATCGCTTCGAGACGAATTTTCTGGTTTCAGCTTCTTAAAAGAGAATATTTCTGGTTTCTTTCGTCCTCGGTGGCAGTAAACTGAAAAACGACACATCTGAAGACGTCATCTTGAACTTTGGGACACACTGAGCTTAATACCCATGAGCCTCAGCGACCGTTGCTATGGAGAAGATGTTGTAATTTATTCAAAAATTACTTGCAAATTAAAGGTAAATGCAGATTGTAATCTTGATCTTCTGCTCGCCGTTAGTGTCGCATGTGACCGAATGTTAAGCTCCATGATTGGCTGTTTCTTGTTGAAATGCACTTTGGGAGTTGTAGTTAACTTAATTCTTTATGTACTCAGTTTTGTACCTTCAACTTTTCTACCATAGTTGTTTAGCTTTTGTACTGATGATTCGAACCAGGAGCTTTGAAAACTGTAGTCAGTTTTATTAATAAAGCAACAAATCACAACATGACACTTTTCACATAGAGCAGGTCTCAACCGTACGTCTCATTTTATGACTCAATAAAGTATAATATCACAGTAAAGGCAGACGTGTCTTTAACTTTCTGTTGTTAGACGAATTCAAACCAATAAAAACAGATTTCACTGACGCAGCCATCATATAATCTTTTACAGTCTGTATTAATCATAATACGACTAAATATTCGACTGGTTGTCAAAGTGTCATAAAAATGAGTTGTCATTAAAATGAAGTCTATATGTGTCAATCACACACTTGTTTCATGTTATTAAACCATAAAATAAGTGATGACAGCAGAGTTTGAGCCAGCAGGAAGTTGGCTTCTGTACACATCTGGCAACAGTGAGGGAAGATTTACAACCTCAACCAAGACGATTACGTCACAATATTAACCTGAACAGCACATATTTAATATGTTTTTCACTGTATTTAATATTCATGTCCAATAAGACACAGAGCTGCTAAAAGAGATTTTCAGTGATCATAACATAAATAAATGTTCAGCTGAACTAATGAATAAAGTTAATGAAGACGTTCCTGGTACTTCTGTACAGGTTTAACTGCGACCAGTTTCACAGTGTGGAGTTTGTTTTCATCGGGCTCCAGTTTTATATATTATATAATACACAAGATACACGTATGTTTTCACTTTGTCTCTGATGCACTTATTAAGGGTAATCATCCACCAGCTGGTCCTGAGGAATGAAATGTTGCTGCAGTTTTAACATGTTTGAAACAAACTGTACCCTACGTATAATTTGATGGCGGTTTGAACCTTTAAATGTGTTATTTAACTGCCTCAGGTTTCCCAGTCTGAGTAAAGACATTAGTGAGCTGGGATTTGTTTAAAAGGTATCAGCAGGTTAAGCGGAGGCCTCGTTATCCGTCTCACTCCTTTCAAACAGTGAAAGCAAGCCTCTTTCTCTGAACCCCCTCCTTCTGTATGCTTGTTTAGCTGCAGCCATGCATGCTTAAAATGGGGAGGAGGACGGCACATCCTGCAAATTAGCAGGCTGATTTCCCTCGCGGGGTTTGGACAGAAGATCCCGTGGCCGATCGCCAGGCTCTAAACACTGAGGCCGTCACAGTGGCTGAGCGAAGATGGCCGCCTGTGATTCAAAACTCTCCAGCCGGTGTTATTACAAGCAGGGATTACTCAAATGTCCCCTGTACGGTCTGTTTGGCTCTGGCTACGGAGAAAGTGAGGACTTGTCATTATCAGTAAGGAGAAACCACCATTAAAGCTTATGATCTGTATCTGGTTTATTATCCAGCCCCACAGGAGGAAATACGAAAGCTGTGAAGTTGAGAAATAATGTCTCCATGGCGGCTGGAAAGATGGTAAAAGATAAGAAAAGTTGTCATGTTTTGTGTTTTTAGGCAGATCATTTATATTTACAGTTCATAGATTTTTAGTAATTCATTTGTTATTAGAGGCCTTTTCGACTACTATTATGAATTTAAGGTGCATGAATGAGAGCTGCAATAACGATAAGTCCATCAACAGAAAACGAAACGAGTCAAATGTCCGAATTCTCTGATTCCAACATCTTCAATTTGAATATTTTCTGGTTTCTTTGGTAACAGTGGACTAAATATCTTTGGTTGTAGACAAATCATTTTTGGTTGATCTTCGGCTTTGGGAAACATTTTTAATTTTGACATTTTATAGACCAAACAACTAATTGATTAATGGAGAAAACCATTCAACATGTTTTAATAGATGATGAAATCGTTAGCAGTAGTTAGTGTTTCGCTACAGAACCTCTGAAACACATGAATGTCTACAGCTGGTGGCTGGTTGCCGTCATAAAACCCTCCGAAAACAATCCGAAAACACGGTTTCTATCGTTTCAGGTGGTTCTTATCTGATGCTGTTCAAGTGCTCAGTTGTCTGGTAAATTTGTTTTTAATTAGTTATTTGATGGTATAAAGATGGCGGTGTGACGTCACGGTTAAACCTCCATCGGATGCAGCAGGCTAACCGCTAACCGCTAACCTGCTAGCTTTCACCTGATGTGGCTCTGTTGTCTTAGATGAGTTCAGAGGCAGTAAATGTGTTCACAGATTACAAAGTGCAGTATAAAACAAATTATACTCATAAAAATACTTGACATTAGCGACCATTTTACTAATCACCAAACGTGAGCTACACAAGTGTCACGTTTTAGTCGTGATAGTCGTGATAAACACGTCAGCAACACAGATTACAGAAGAGATGGATGTTTTTAGACGTCATCACACCAGGAAGATGACAAACCTGAAACCTGGACTTCACCTCAAATTTACCTGTTATAAACACCTGTATTTCTCAAACTGGAATTGTCTTGAAATTGGTAAAATCTGTTAAATGGTTTACATAAAAGCTGTGACCACTAGAGGCATTAACTCTGTTCACCATCTAAGGTTTCTCTGGCTTCACCTCCTCCTCTGTGCGTCCACATAAAGCAGAGTAATGCGTGCTTTACATGTGCAATGAGCCTGTAAACTACTTTGGGTTTGTCTCTCTGTGTGCCGGGACATATTTAAAATAATGAGTCTGTTCGCTTCATTCACTGCTTCACACAGATTATCAGATACTTCAATGTGGTGATACTGAAGCTGAAACCAGCTCTGCTCATTTAGCAGATATTCAGTGATTTAACAGGAAAATACCACGTCTGGCTTTCTAGCTGATGTCTTGATAGTAATCAATATTTTAACCATTTTAATGTGAGTTTTCTGGCTTCTTTTAAAGATTGATTTAAACCAGGCAAGTTTTACTTCCATTATTATTCATATTAATGGATGCATCCATTGCACGTGTGTCCGTCCTGGGAGAGGGATCCCTCCTCTGTGGCTCTTCCTGAGGTTTCTTCCACCTTTTTCCCTGTTAAAAGGTTTTTCCTCACTAATCGAGGGTCTAAGGACAGAGGGTGTCACTCCTTGTACAGATTGTAAAGCCCTCTGAGACAAATGTATTTTGTGATTTTGGGCTATATAAATAAAATTTGATTTGATTTGATTATTTTTCTTTTGAACCTTGAACCTGCATTCATTGATGTTTTGTAGCTTGACAAGCTGTAAACAGAATACTGACATGAACCAGGTAAGTCTCTGCACGCTGCACACACGATGGTCATAGACAGTCATTTCTACACTGAAACTGTTGCACTAAACAACGTGTTGATGCGAAGCTTCTTGACGTTATAAGTTTCTTCTCATAGCCTTTGGTCTCCAGACAAAGTGGTCAGAATGACTGTTTTATTAGCAGCCAAGAACCTACATTTTGCCAACACTTCCACCTCAAACAGAGTCATTGTGCAGCAGCAGTATGAGCTGAGAGATCAGAAATTAGCTCTCTCCTCACACAGTATAATAATAGTTCACATTTGGTGCGAATTGCACAGAGAGCCTCTGAAGGAAACACAAAACTGACTGGGCTGTTGGTACAGAAACCTCTTGCCAGCACAAGACAGTCGGTGTGAGTTTAAAGCGTTGGTTTAAAAGTTGTAATCGTAAGCATATGCACCACAATCTGTTCTGTTATTTATTGGTGCGCTAATCACCGAGCACAGCAACATTTCTCTCCCTCTCCCTCCTCTATCTGCCTGCATGAGAAGCTCGCATGAATCTGGAAGGATTTCACAAGTAATAATTCATAGGCTAATCTCACTCCATGACTCTAATTAACGCATCATTAAAAGCATAATTCAGATAATTATAATTTCTCACTTTTTAAATGAGAGATGGGGAAGAAGGGGAAGGGTGTCTGAGGAGCCAATTTAGTGAGTGAAACAGATTCTGAGGCAGCGCTGAGCCGAGTGGGTGGGTGGAGAGAGAAACACAGCAAGACAAAAAAAATGAAAGAAAAAGCAAACGGCAGCGTGGAGCTGTGCACAAAACATTAGTGACAAACATTAAGAAGTGTTTCAATAAGTCTCACATGATCTGAACTTCACCTGACGGAGCAGCGGCGTGAAAAAACAACATGTTGCATTCAGGCTCACATTTAGGTCACGACTTCTTCAACTTCGACTTCTCAACCAGAACTATATTTCTGGCTGTGTGAGGAGGGCGTTTGTACATAAACATGTACGCTTCAATCAGGTGCTTCAGGTTTGAGTTCTTTCAGTCACAGACTTACTAAAGTCAACTTCCAGGTTCTGATCCAGAAGCAGGAAAACGTGTAACTGCTCATAAACAAAAGTCCAGTTTCACATGTTTAGATATAAAGACTGAAAAACCATCTGATGTTGTTATTGATTCATTATTTATGTGTTATGAGATCATCGTTTCCCATAAGTCTTTGAGGCTGGACGTCACGTCTGGATGGAGGAGACGAGTCCGTGAGCGAGCACAGACATGTCTGTAACAACAGCAGCACAGACTACAGGAGAAACACAGAGCAGTGACAGTCACATGACTACCTGACAAAGGTGGTATTAACCGTCCAATCAGAGACTGCTGTGCTTGTGGTTCGTATTTTTTTCTGTGCTTGCAAGAAAAAACATTTTGTTAAAATGATTTCTGTCATGGAGAATATGGAGATACCTGAGGAGCCCAGGTCTGCCAGCCAATAGGAAGAGAGTAGGGCCTCCAGGTGTGCGTATGCTTATGTTTCTGTGCATCAGACTTCAAACATGAGTTCAGGTGTGTGGTGTGATGTCATCAGATGGCGACCGAGCAGATGTTCCTTCCTTCTGGCTCCTGTCCAAATCAATTATCCCACCTTCAACACACACACACACACACACACACACACAGCTTTCTCATCAGAGCTGTGAACGAGGTAAGCATCTCACAGTAGCTGCAGAGGATTCTGGGTATTGATCCTCATCTTTAACTCTTTTAGTCACAGACCAACAACTTTTAAAATGTAATTTCTGTTTTGTAAATTAATTTTGTTGTTACTACAGTAACTTCAACGGGTCACCTGTGTACCAGGTATTAAGAGTCTCTTATTAGATATGGATGAATTGTACATTTACGTTTGATGTGAATATCATATCATCAATCAGCCAATAAAAACACTGCTGCACTGTGTGCAAATCAAGTTGTTACTTTTTAGTTTCATCATTTTCCGTGCTTTATTTATCAGACTACAAACTGCAGCGTCGCTCTCACATACGTCACACGTAACAGAAGCGTGACGTCATATCTGCAGCATCCCTGGTTCGAGTCCAGCGGGGATCATATCCATATAAAACTGAATTAGCCACTTTATTTTGATCCCTGGCAGCGCTGTGGTTTCTCAAAGGCAACACAAACGCTACGAACACGACTTCAATACACTGTTTCACGTCAATAAAGTTCAAATAAGTTTCAGCTTCATCCTGTAGAGCTGCAGTCATTTGGCAGAAAATTATTCAGCAAACATGTTGATAATAGATTATTCATTTAAGTAAAAATGCCAAAAATCTTTTGCTTCCGGTTTCTCCGGTGTGAAGACGTCATCACCTACGACATCAGGAAATGCACCTTTACATTCCTACATCCACAGCGTTTATAATTGATTCAAGAAAATCGAAATACCGAAGAACAAACCGAAAAGTGAAACTGCTAAAAGGCTGAGGGCTGAGATTGTTTACCTCTCACACACTGAATAATTACGATGATAAAATATTAAAATATTCACAAACCCTCCAATAAAAACCTGAACAGACTTAAATAAAACAACGTATACTGTTTGTGGCTGTTTGAGGCCGTCCTCATTATGAGCGCTGGATTGTTTGTTCCTTCTCACCTGTCTGAGAGCTGGAGGTGTCAGCTCCGCCGCCGCAGGTGTAGAGATGATGTCACCTTCCCTCCCCGACCTTCTCCTAAACACAGACACTGCACAACCGTCGCTGCCGCAGCAGACTGTGATTCACACACACACACACACACACACACACACCACTCTACCTGAAGCTTGAAGATGGAGATGCGGTTTCACTTAGTGTTTAGTTTAAAGGGGAAATGAAACGTGGATGTTTCTCCTCTGAGACCAGACAGACACTCGCAGGTTCAGTATCAACAAAATCAGCTGATGATGAAAAGAAAAATGATGAAAGGATTATTTTTCTGCAGATTGTTTGTGGTGACTCACATGAAGAAAACTGAACCTGCCATGAATCTGACAGCAGCTCTTAACTATAATCTGACTGTAAAACTCTGATATCACTCAAGTTCACTTCTAAACACTTCCAGATTGATGAACGGTGTTAAGGTGTGTTTACAGTCAATCAACTGTGCTTGTCATGTAACAAGCAGGACTGTGACAGGTTTATTAGCTTTAGTTGTGTTTTGTCTCTAAATGCTGCACATGTTGTTAAATTAGTGGAGATGTTTTCTCTATTTTCTATGTTTCAGTGTTTTTGAGCTCTCAGACTTGTTCTTCTCTTCTCTGTGCAGAATGATTTATGTGCAGTTGTAGATGAGTTGATTATTATTCAATTGCACATGTCTGGAAAAAAAAATTAACTGGTGTCAAATCCCCTTTTTTATGCAGGAGAAGCAGAAATGGGACCACTAGAACCTGAACATGTTGAAGTTGATTATTGGAGTAAATGTAATCACTGTGAAATCATGACAGAGACATTTCTGCTGTAGATTTCCACCAGCCTCCCTCCTCCGAAGCCTCCAGTAGCTGAAGTGTTTCTGCGTTTGGCTGCTGGCTGCTGAAGGCCTGGAGCTGCAGATGGCCAGCTCGTGCCCAGTCCGAAATTTTCCACACAAGATGGCTGGACCGGCTCCCGCTCGCCAACGGCCGGCTGCAAACACAATGACGAACGTCCAGTCACTTCTCCGCGAAAAAACGGAGCACAAAGCCCGATCTGAGCGAGCAGGCCTCCAGTCGACATTTCACCCTCCACCTGCTGCAGAAGTCTGAGACGTGCTGACGAAGACTTTCATGCATCTGCTGCTGAATCTCTCCTAAAAATAGACGGAGTAAAAGCAGAGGACAGCTCATGAATAACTGTTTATCGGGTGTTTTAGGTGGATTTAAGTTATGAATCATGAATCAACACTGTCTGCTTTTACTGTCGTCATTTCTGTATTTAGATGTCATTAAAATTTAGCAAAAAAAAGCATTGGGAAGGTCAACTTTTGCCTCCTTTAATTTTCCAACATTATTTCTCTACCAAATATTGTTTGAAAAGCACAATTATCTGTTGCATTTTATGCTTTTAATCACGATAAGTGTAGGTGTCTTTTCTGATTTTATTTTGAATTTTTTGGATCGGCACATTTCAATTGTTCTCCAGCGTTTGGAGGGATAATTCTGCATCCCCTCCTCTCATGGTGGGAGTCTGAGGCCTGACCTGAACAGATGACGGCGGTGAGAGCCCAGCTTCCTCCCAGATGATGTGGTTGGATGTGATGGTGGGAGTTTGGCCCAGTTCGGCCTGGCGTTGACGTGTAGGCGTCGGATGGACGGTGGAGGTTTGGGTGATGAATCGAGGTCACTGTGGGCTGGCGGCAGAGTTTGGGATGAAGCCTCCATGTGGGCATTTCAGTCCGATCAGTGATGATGTTTCTGTATTTTTAAGTTTGAACTGCAACATGCAGCATATCATCCATACGCCGCTGCTGTCCTGAAATTCATTATTTCCATAATCCGGTAGAGTTTTTAACTGGTGCAATTTTTCAAAATGTAGACCAACCTTTAATCCTTCAGTTTATCTGGAGAAAGAATAAAAGAAGAAATATATACGAAGGATGATATTTAATAAGTTTGAATCTCTAAAGTAACTGGTAGCTCCAGCTGTCACATGCAGAGCATAAAAAACAGTATTTCCCTCTGAGATGTGGTGAACAAGTAGACACAGCCAAGAAGAAAGCCAACCATGTCCATCTGAAGGACTTAAAGCAGACGATCGAACTCTTTAGAGATTTGGGATCAGACATATAGACACATACAGCACTGTATAGCTGTTTCTGGCACTGAGTGAAGTTGATTAGTTGCCTAGTTGGCCGTCCTCTTTGTACCGTCTCCATTAGTTCTTCAGGAGGAATAACAGACATATGGATGAGTTCGGATAAACGCCACCAGAGGGAAAACAGTCGATTATATCTGTAAACGTTGAGAGCCGATGACGTGGAGGGAAGAGTCACCTTTAAGATGAGTTATGATTATGTTGTGCAGAGTCAGACGAAGCAGGCTACTGACAGTTTTTATCTGTTTCACTCTTTGGGAACATGTTGTTAATGCAACTGGCCTGTAACAGGTTGTCTTATAGGAACATATTTGGGACATTTGATGATGCTAATGATGAAATCTCAGGAATGTTCAGCTCAGATTTACAAGTTCAAGCAGTTATGAGAGTTTGTTCGAACACCTGTATGAACAAACCTCATTGTTAATAAAATGAGTACAAGTTTTTGGTGCTTTCAAATGATCTGCAGTCAGAGATTTGCACAGGAAACGAGGAAACCGCAACCGAGTCAGAAGATTAGGACTCTGATCTTTATCTTGCAGCCAGAGGAGCTGCAGGCGGAGCGAGTTCAGGTACAGGAAACACACGGTTACCTCATAAAACTGGCTTTTTTAACCATAGAAAATGCTCCACATAATGTTTAATTGGTTTGTGGTGTAAACAGCTTTTCTTTTACGGCTTTTGTTAATCATTTTACCCATGAAGGGAAACCTGCAGGCATTACAACACCGAGCCAGAGGAAAACTAATTTACACACATTATTTCAAACTCACAATTGTGGATCATAATTATCTACTTTTGTTATTAAAAGGCTTCGACCTGCACTGAACGCTTCAAAAATCAAAACAGAGCGGGCTCATCAGGAGGAATATTAATATAGATCATAACAGTTTCACTCACCATGAAAACGCTGCAGGACACGATGCATAGCTGCTGCTGCTAGCTTATTAGCATACTAACATGATAACATTTGCATGTTTACTTGCATTGAGTCAATCAGTAGACGCTTTTGTTGCTCAGATTGATTCTTCTCATGTCTGAACAGTACATGAGAAGCTACAGCCAGTTAGCTTAGCATAGCGTAAAGACTGGAAACAGCTGGAGGTAGCTAGCCTCACTAACAACATGTACCTAACAGTAAAGCTTTATAGTGCTTTATAGTATCAGTATATGCAGATTTACTGTTTTGTTTCACTCTCAGCTATTTTCAGATTAAAAGCTCTAAAAACCCACTGTATGCCAGAAGTGAATATTTTTGTAATGGTAGTTGAACAGAACAAGACATTTGAAGACGTCACTTTTTGACATTTTTCACTATTTTCAGACATTTATAGACAAAACGATTAATTTATCATGACGACAATGATTAGTTGCAGCTCTGATTTGATCGTGACGTTAGTAGCAGGCCTCAGAAACCAGTGAGTACCGTTGATCTCTGTTGGAGCAGGACTCCTTGTTGACTCCTTTGTTTTGATGCTTGGACTCGAGCCTCCGAAAACGCTTTCCAAAGCCAGTTGAGAGGAGTGAGAGAGGATGACAGAGAGAGGAAGAATTAAAGAGAGAAGGAGAGGGAGAGAGAGAAGCAAAATGAGCGTTTAGCTGCTGGTGTGAATTGCCTTTCGCACCAGACAGATTTCCTGATCCCATAATGGCTTGAGCTCACGTTTCCTGGTGCAAATTCTCGGCGGCGCTTGTGTCGGCTGCACATGCTCCGGCGGCCTAATGAGGCAGCATTAGCCAGGGGAGCCGCAGTAATTAGAGCCAACGTCAGCGCTGAGGACAGATGGCACGCTAAGACAAGCCTCTCGACTTCACCTCCGCTGTGTGTGTGTTTGTGTGCATGTGTGTCCTGACAGAAGAGAGGAGAAGAAGAAGAAGAAGGCAAATGTGTCAGAAGAGAGAGAAACGAGAGAGACAGATTTCAAAATGTGTTGGAGGGTGGAGGAACAAAAGAGAAAGCGCGCTGAAGAGGAAGGAAGACATGAAGGATGAAAACAGCAAGCAAGAAAAAGGATATGCTACTTGGCCAAAAGTATGTGGACACCTGAACACTGCAGCCACATTGAAAAAAAAAATATATATATATATAGAGAGAGAGATAGAGAGAGAGAGAGAGATGAAAGTCAAGGTTTAGAAATAAATAGTTCTTAGATAAAGGTGGAAAGAAATGAAAAAGGTAAAAACAAGAAAGTTTCAAAAAAGGAAGGAAAGAGGGAGAGAAACAGGACATGTAGGAGTGAAAGTGAAGAGGTGAAGTGGCTAAAGACAAAAAAGAGGAGTAAACTTGGGAAGTGATGAGAGAAAAGAAGATAAAACAGGAGAAAGAAAAGACGACGAGCCAGGAACAGTCGGAGGAATAATGGTGGTTTGTTGGATGAGAAAGAAAAAGGGATGAATAAAGGAAGACAAACAGGAGAGAAGACAAAATGTGTTGTAGCTTTACAGAGAGATGAAGGTTGAGAGTGTGGAGGAAGAATGATAAAAATAGAGGTGAGGAAGGAGAGAAAAAACAGAGAGAGAATGATAAAAGAGGAGGAAAGCTTGGAGGAAGACTGAATGAAACAAAAATAGATGGAGAGAAGAAGAAAGTGATCGGGAGGTTGAAAGAGCAGAATGATGAGAAGGAAAAGAGACAAACATGTCAGTCGATTTATCTTCAACATGTCACAATCTTTGTGTTCGGAGACGAGGTCAGACACTTGAAGAAGATTTATTGCCGCTTAGCAGCTCCTCACCTGTCTGTCAGCAACACTGAACAAACACAAGAAGAAGAAATCTTCTTCTTCTTCTTCTTCTACGCCGCAGACAGAGAGAAGCTGAGATGAGTTAAAGATAAGACATAAGCTAACAGGATAACAGTGTATGAAGTGAACCAGCAGCTTCTTCCACCATCGAGGAACCGTAAAGGAACCACTTTCTATCCTTTATGTTGTCCTGTTGTTTAATGTAAATGGGTTATGTCTGAGCACACAGGTTAATGCAGTGTAATAAAGTGTTATCTCATCTTCTGCTTCATTATCTCGTCTGTAGCGTCTCCTCAGGTGTTGTTGACGTGTGTATAATTGGCCGGGAGACGACCTGGCAGAGCCACACACGTTCCTCGTTAACAGTGATTATGCTAACAGCGTGCGCCGTGTTACAGCTCTACCTGTCCTCGCCACGCCTCTGACACCGTGGTTTTGACTGTACATAATTATCATTGTCACTATTTTCCAATGTGTTTCATGAGTGTGTTGTTGATAGTAATTTATTGTTCATGTAATCAAATATTGCCATGCGTTCTGCTTTTGCCCGGTGGCACATTTAGCGTTAATTAGGCTGCAGGAGAACAGTGTGGATGCAGAAAAAAAAGAGAGAAATGTGGAAAGTTGTTGACAGCCAATCAACTTCTCACTTTCAGAGAGAGATAGAGCGCGTGGTGCAAATAGTAGGATGAAAAACACTGGTGGCAAACGGCTGCAGATCTGCAGCCAAGCACGGCCTGTTTGCTATCATTAGCAAGTTGGTTTTTTTTTTGGAGGAGAGATATTAATATGATTTGTCATCTCAACTTATGAACATATGAATCAGTGTTTACTAACGACCGGGAACCATTTCAGTGCATCTTTAACAAATAGCCTGATTAGACGTGATGAGTTCAAACACAGAACAACCGACTCCTACAAGAATCCTGTTATTGTGGATTCAATCTGCAGATTATGAAAATGTTCAAAATATAAAATATACATATATAAATTAAATAAAATCATGCTACTTATAAATCTGCATTTGAGATTAGACTGAGGCGAAGCAGCTCCCGGCTACATTAGCTGCTGCTAGCATCACACACACCACTGTCCAGCTGTATTGTGGGTAATATGGGCAGCAGTTTTTGATGAGGAAGAAGAATAAAGATGACATCCAATAATAAGACTGTACACCTGAAACATGACTGAAGATGAACTGGTTTATGTAAGAACAGGAGTGTGGTTTCACTTACTGAGGTTATATGTAGTATTACAGGATGAATGTACCTTTAATCACAGGTGGGAGTAACGTGTTCAAGTCACCGCGGAGAATCAAGCGAGTCACACGTCATCAGAAACTCAGTTAAAATCAGTGATGAAAACTCAACATTAAACTGTTGCAGCGTGTTTACACCTTCTGAACCTCATATTTGATATATCATGTGACCCAAGTCTCCATCTCTTTCATCCCACCTAAAGAGTATTTATTTCACATAGGCAGGAACATTCAATCTGAATGCGCAGACATTACTAATGGATTTATGTTTTCATACCATTCCCCTGTTTTTCTATTCATGATATCTTTTAATTCCTGTAATGCTGATTGTGATGTGTAAATCAATGTAAAGACAACCATGTCTCAGTTTCTACTGCATCTATTTCCTTTTCTTTAAGAAACTGTCCATCCTGTGAGTCTGTTGGAGGAGTAAATGATGAATGTGTGGACGAAGCCAAACATGTTACACATTTAACCCCAGTGGGATTTAAACCACCAACCCTGGCAGTGTTAATGCTTTGCTCTTCTCTCTGGAGGAAAGCTGCCACCTCAGCTGCTGACTGCAGCAGTGAGACACACACACACACACACACACACACATACAGAAATGTGCAAAAACACACAAATACAAAACAGCAAATGAATGTACACATTTACACATCACACACACACAATATACACACACACCTATCACTCCGCCCACCAACACCTCTGGTTTACATCCTTACACCTGTGGCACACACACACACACACACACACACACACACACACACGATGATCAGTTAAATATTCAAGTAAAAAAGATTTATTTCAAACATATGTTTCTACAACGATATTCAATATGAATGAGACAGTAAATGAGCATATATATTATATAGTATTATATACTATGAATCTCTGCATATTACTACTGGTATCACAATATGCAAATGAGCTGGGCTGAGCTGGTGGACAAAAGCATCACATGCCAGGTCAAGAAAAGTAAGTATAGTGATCTAGTAAAGTACTGCAGTATTAGTACATAAGTATAGTGATCTTGATGTAGTTAAAGTACTGCAGTATCAGTACATAAGTACAGTGATCTTGATGTAGTTAAAGTACTGCAGTATCAGTACATAAGTACAGTGATCTTGATGTAGTTAAAGTACTGCAGTAACAGTACATAAGTATAGTGATCTTGATGTAGTTAAAGTACTGCAGTATCAGTACATAAGTATAGTGATCTTGATGTAGTTAAAGTACTGCAGTATCAGTAGTGACTGATATACTATTATATATGACATCATTATATTATTAATACTGAAGCATCAGTGTTAGAGCAGCATGTTACTGTTGTAGCTGCTGGAGGTGGAGCTAGTTTCAACTACTTTTTGTAGCACATTAACTACATACTGTGTGTAAACATCATCAGTCAGACAAGTTTGGTTTATAAGTTCATTTCCAGGGTGTGCGTGATAACGGAGCTGTGTGTGTGTGTGTGTGTGTGTGTGATATCAGAGTATTTGTTTGTACTTTGAGGATGTGATTGGGGGGTAAATGGAGTCCATGTTAGGGGGCATGGAGATGGGTGGAGTTTACACACACACACACACTCGCTAACATGGCAGCACAGAAAGCCCTGAGCAACAATCTGTGGTGACAACAACATGCTACCTTCATTATCAGCTCTCTTCCTCTCTCTCTCCCCACACCTTCCTCTCTGCAGCCGGCTGAACAGCTGAGGTGTCAAAGCTATACAAGGAGAGGAGGAGGAGAAGGAGGAGAAGGAGGAGGAGGATGAGGAGGAAGGACGACGGTGGGAGGGAGGTGGTATAGCTGTGAGTGAGGGGGAGGGAGGTTGTGGGTAACTGGGCAGGGTTCGGTTCCCACCATCATCACCAAACCAAATGTCAATAATAATGACAAAAGTGAAACTTTTTATATGTATATGCATGTTCACATGTACATGCAGGTCTTCATAACAGTCACAGTAACCCTATAAATAAATGAATAAATAAATATACATATAATGAAACACAATAAATCAACTAGAACACCAACATACATTCATAAACTAGTCGTGGTTGTACAAGTATTATTTATAATCAGTATTATAAACTGTTTATTAGCATGTAGTTATTAGTATTTTAACGTGTTTAATAATGTTTAGTTTTTGTCAACAATTATAATCTCTGAGGATTTTATATAACTGCAACCATGTTTCACGATATTGTCGTTCGTTATCTGTTTATACAGCAGCAAACACTTCTGGGTTTTACTCCTATAACTCATATAACTATGCTGACAACTGTGTTATTCTGTGTTATGTATTATCTGATTATTAATAATAATCAGTCACCCTATTAAAATAATCACCTACGGTAAGTCATTTTTTAAAAGATTTTTCAGGAAACACAAAAAAACTGAATAATTTGTTCTTGAGGACATGAAATGAAATTAAAGCATTTATTTTAATAGGGTGACAATATGTGGACTCAGTGTTACCTTATGGAAAAAAACATATGATGATCAGAAATCTGCAGTATCTGAATATGATGATGATTCATGTGAAAGTTTCTGACTTTTAAGCTGTGTTGGCTGTTTGGCTCTATGGATGGTTGTGTCTCAGGCTGAAATGTCTCAAAATCTGCCATAAAATTTGGTAAAAATATTCAAGTTCCCCTCAAGATGAAACCTGAAAACTTTGGTGATTCTCATGTTTCATTTAAATTTTAGTTAGAGTTTAAAACCACCCACAATCAATACTTGAATCAAGTATTTTAGCAGCGTAAACCTGACAACATGTCCAACCCTCGGACTTTTGTGCAGGTAATTTCCTCCCAAACATATTGAACAAAGCAAATAAAGAGAATTTTTAGGACTCAGGGTTGAAAAGTAATGATTGAATGATATAAATGATTTCTGTAAAGTGGCTCGAGGCGGCTGATGAAGACTTTACATGTTGATGTTGACTCCTGGAGGGACGGTGAAGGATCATTTGAGATGTTTTGACCTTTGGAAAAGCTCTTGAGGTGTCACGCTCCTTCACTTCCTGCTGTGTGTGTGTGTGTGTGTGTGTGTGTGACAGGCCGGTGTGTTTGGAGTCAGTGGTGGACGACAGATCGGCCCTGAGGCGCTGCAGGTGTTTGAGATAAGAAACAGAAGGAGGGCGTTAAAGAAAAGAAAGAAACAGAGGAAGAGGAACAAAAACAGAGGAGTGAATTACATTCGTTTATTTCCAAGAGACAAAACAACTGATAATTTAATGTGTCATAGTGTTACTAACAAATATCCATGAATTTATTTTTCCAGAAAAAATCACAAATACGTCATTTTACACGTTGTCTTTTTAGGACGATCCTGATCGTGTTACTGTGTGATTTTAAAACAGCGACATTACAACAGCAAGTTAAATAAGTTACAACGAGACGCTGTGATCAGTTGATTCACTCGCTGCTTGAAGTAAATCTGTACAGATTCAAGTTCAACTTTATGAACTCCACAAAGAGTTGGTGAACAAAATGTCAGCGGGACGAAAACAGGACAGCAGACAGAAAATACTGTGACTGACTATCGAGTAGCGGTTAGCTTGTCAGCTAGCCCTGCAAGCAGTTGCTGCGTGAAAACATGCAGCGTTATTTTCAAGTGTACCCTTCAGAGGAAGTGAAGGCTGCAGGTTTGAACGAAACTGTTCTCATTCAAACACGAGACACACCTGACCAACGGCGGGTCAGACATGTTCTCACCTGGAGTCTACTGAATGCATTTTGGGTTGTTTGGGAATTATTCTGTGTGAAAAGAAAATTCAAGGTCAGTGGTGATGTACAGTATGTTACCTCGTTGTCAAAGCATAAAACCATTAAAAGATACAGAAACAACCATAATCTGATAACTCAGCTGCTGAGCTGTTAGCGCTTGTTTAAACTGAAGGTACTGAAAAAGTGAACAAACAAGTTAAACTTTGACCTGAACTAAACGAAAGGATTTGTGATTTCCAGGCACTCAAACCCGTGACCACCAACTTACAGGATGGTCTGTCTCGTTACAAGCCGCCTCTGCCATCGTCTTCAGCTAATTACGGCGCTAACAGACGGTCGGCTCTCCCACACCTATCAGACACAACCAGCACACTGGCAGCAACGTGTAACACGGCAGATAATTTTGGAAAGTCAGCTTGTGCAAAGATTTCACAGTTTGTCTCTTAATGTTCTGATTCTGTGGCTCAAATACAGAAGATCTGCTGCAACTCATCCAGTAATGAGACCATCTACACACTAAAAATGTGTTATTTACCTGAACTATAATATAGTTATTTTGAGCCAGCGTTTCACACAACAAGCTCAGGTTTGGCCTTGAAGCTGTCCCACAGTTATTGGTAGTTGTACCAAACAATGTGCGTAAGATATCTGAAACTGTGAACAAATAGTGGTATATACATGGGATCATCATTTACAGCACTTTAACTGGGTTGAGGTGTCATTTTGGTTCCTACCTGCTGTTGTTTCAGGTGGACATGTGTGAGTGTCACAGAAACAGAGTCATTTGTTGGGTGTATACTGTTTCGCTTGAAAAAGTTGAGTCAACTACGACTTAAAACAGTTAATAACTTATGAAACCAGTTCGTTTCAGGCTAACAAGCGACTGTCCACTGTCCAAGCTAACAGGCTAACAAACGTCTGTACGGGAACGAATTGGCCGAGTCCCGGACTACTTACCAGTTCAGATCCAATACATATCGAGCCTGCGTAATAATATCAGAAATATGAGATATATAGTATACTTATAGTATTTAGAACAGTGTAAATAAATCAATTATAGGAAACACTATTAAAGAAAATACAAACTCGGGTGATTCATACGTTACATGTTTATGATGTAAGACTGAATGTTGACTCTGATGATGTCATAGTGATGTCATCAGTACAATACTTCAGGCCTCACTTCCCTCCCACCTCAGTTGTCCTCTATCATCTAAACAAACTCACAGGTCAGAGCGGGCAGGCCGCAGGGATCAGAACCGACAACCCTTCGTCTCCACTAAAGGGAAAAGCATATGTACATGCATCTGCTTCCCATGACTCCGGGAGAACTGCGGACGCTCGTCCACAGCGACTTGAGCCGCCGTGGACTGATTTTTAAACCGAACGGCCATCTGGCTTTCTGTTCCTGGAGCTTCTCTTGGCACCCGAGGGTGCAGCCGGAGGAGGGGGGAGGGCAGAGGAGTCGCCATCTCCTCGACACGATGAGACAAAAGAGTCTAACGAGACGAAAACGACAACTGCTCATCCAACTCGAAGAGTAGCACGTGTCCACAGCTCTGAAGGATTGGAAAAAACACTGGAAGATGAAAATATGAGGTTAAAAAATGAGAAAAGATGCACTAAGATATGGTGCTAAGATACTTTAAGAACCACAAAGATAAAAGGAGAAATATTAACACTGAGTTTTTACGAAATCTGGTGGATGTGCAGAAAAAAGCGAAAATCTACGTAGTTTGACGGGTATCGGGGTAAATTATCTGATAACATCATTGACACGTTAATAAAAAAATGGTGCTGTAATTTTGGATTTCATTGTTTTATTGCTTTGTCTTTTAAACATCTTGTTAATGTTATTTCCCTCAGATTTTGTGTTCTGTCTGTAATCCAAACATAAATCATATCATTCAAATTCAAGCACTGACCTGCGACGGTGTTGTATTGTAATTTGGGTGAACTGAACCTTTAAGCTCCAGCTGTTTTTTGATGTTTCTGTCTCTCCTCTCTGAGTTCGGCCACATGGTCTTTTTTATTTTCTTTGTGAGTTAAATAGGTTTTGCTGGTCTCAGCTCTCACCTTTCCTCCCCTTCCTCACCCATCAGGCTCTGACACCACACGGGGGGAGAGGAGAAGATGGTGGAGGCCTCTGGATTTGGCAGACTTTAGTCATTGAGAGTCCAGCGGAAATGGGAGGTTCATCAAAGCTCCCCCTCTCACCCCTCCCTCCCTCCGCCATAATGAGGCTGAAAGAGCGGGGAGGAGCTCTGGAGGGCCAGGAAGTGTCGGCCTGCATCCCGCCGCCAAACAGACGTGACATGAAACTCTCATCAGGGCTTTCTTTCCAGGTTTGTTTCATTCAGGCGGGATGAAGCGACAGTTGGTGGGTTTTGGAACGAATCCATGCACAAGGATTCTTCTGTCCCGCGTCGTGTTATTAACTCTTGAAGGTCTCTGCTTCCCGCTCGCCGCTGATAACTTCCCTAATGACCCGCGTGAACGCAGCCCAGAGGAATGTTCGCTCACCTTAGCGGAGGAAGTGATCAGCACAAGCCTTTTCTGCTAATTGAGGAGAAAATAATACAGTGCGCGCCACCAGCCGCGGCCCAACAAATGAGAGAGGTGTTTAGAGAATGAGGGGTGGACGGGGCCCGACAGCGGGGGCTTCATTGTGTCGGCGCAACACGAAGGGGATCAGCAGCGAGGAGAGGGGAGGAGGAGGGCTCTTGAACAAATCCAAAAGGAACAAAGTGGGATTACCAGGTTCCCAGCGGCATGGGGCTATTCCTCCCATAACGTCATTAGACTGCTTTAAAGCGCTCTGCTTTTCTCTGAAAAACCCCGAGCAGGCCTGCAGGAGATTAACCCAACACAACGTCTAATTGACAAACCGGGACGGCTGGTTGTCAATGAAGTTATGTTATCCCCGCCGTCGCTTTGAACGGCAGAACAAGAGACGCACAAAAAGGATTAGTAACGCTGATAGCTGCGAGACTTTAACTTCCTCCTCAGAAGTTGATTTATCAGCAGCAACTGCATTAGTTTCTGTTTCTGAATACCCCCCAAAATTTAGATTTTTCTTTAATTTAGCGTTATTCACTCAACCTCTGAGGCCTTAACACACTTATACACATTTCTTTACTCTGCATCCTTAGAAATCGTACTTGTACGTTTCCGATGTGACCTTTGACTTGTACTTTAACTACCTCAAGATCACAGTACTTATGTACTGTTACTGCAGTACTTTAACTACATCAAGATCACTATACTTATGTACTGATACTGCAGTACTTTAACTACATCAAGATCACTGTACTTATGTACTGTTACTGCAGTACTTTAACTACCTCAAGATCACTATACTTATGTACTGATACTGCAGTACTTTAACTACATCAAGATCACAATACTTATGTACTGTTACTGCAGTACTTTAACTACATCAAGATCACTATACTTATGTACTGTTACTGCAGTACTTTAACTACATCAAGATCACAGTACTTATGTACTGTTACTGCAGTACTTTAACTACATCAAGATCACTATACTTATGTACTGTTACTGCAGTACTTTAACTACATCAAGATCACTATACTTATGTACTGTTACTGCAGTACTTTAACTACATCAAGATCACTATACTTATGTACTGTTACTGCAGTACTTTAACTACATCAAGATCACAGTACTTATGTACTGTTACTGCAGTACTTTAACTACATCAAGATCACTATACTTATGTACTGTTACTGCAGTACTTTAACTACATCAAGATCACTATACTTATGTACTGTTACTGCAGTACTTTAACTACATCAAGTTCACAGTACGTATTTGTAATAGGGTATATTTAACTGCTGTATTGACACTTTTACTGAAGTACTCGCTGCGTTGACTTAAATCGATTTCTCAGCATATTGTGAAGTTTTTTCTCTTTTTCCACTTTAATATTAATTAATACATTAATATGGATGTAAACAGCTCTATTTAAAGCTGCCGTCCTGTACGACACACCGAGACTCTGTGTGTGCAATCAGCCAACAGGAAGCAGAAACTGGAGAGCTGCCGTCTGATTCGTCCCTGCGTCCACTGCCACTCCCCACCGCACCGACCTCATTCAACACACCACTCTGCAGAGAAAGCAGCCATGTCTAATGTCCCACTTGAGCCCCCTTAGTCGCAGGCTGTAATTAAAGGGTGATTAAGAGGCTGGAGCTTGATGAATGGGAGCCTAAATAGTCTAAATACCCCATGCTGCTCTGCTGTTGGACACAGCGTGGGGGACTTAATTGATTCAGACTAATCAGCGGTCAGAATTAAAACAGTCACAGTTGTCTGGGAGAGTCGAGAGATGGGGGAGAGGGGGGAGGAAAAGTGAGAGGAAATGAGAGGAGGAGGAGAACAGAAGGTTGAGGCGAAAGAAAGGAGGAGGAGAAGTGAGGATGTGTGTTATTGTGGAGAAGAAGCAGCTCGGCAGAAGGCGTCTTGTATTATCCTGCATAAATTAAGACTCACACACACACACACACACACACACACACACACACACACTGGCGGACATTAAAGGAACAGTTTGTCGGACAATTAGGTGATATGGAGACTCATTAGCATCGAACGTGACGGCCAATTACACGTCCGACTTTGGCATCATGACGACTCTGCTGCTTCAAGTTACAGTTTTTTGATTTTTTTTGTCTTTCAGTCTTATTTAATATTTTTATAAATGTTTTACTCACCAAATTAATTACTGAAATGAGTCCAACAGGGCTCAACTCTACCAACACACTTTCACTCGGCCTTGTTCCCCAACATTATCATTGTTTTGTGTGTTAAATCATTATTTCCAGTCGAGGGTTTCCATTCATTTGAAATGATTGAATATATTAGTTGATGTGTGTGGTTTAGGATCAATCAGGGACAGTTAAACAGGTTTGCATCATTATGTCCTCTCAGCACTGTTCTGTAGTAACACACCCCCGTTTTTACCTGAGCAGGTGGTAGGTTCCAGTTAGGTGAGGCTGAGAAGGTAAAACCATTCAGTGGGGTTCAGTTTTCCTCTGATTCATTAATATTTTTGTTAATAAATATCACCAACCTGCATGTTTTTAAAACATCCCTTTCCTCTTACACACGACGGACACCGAGATAAAAACACCACCAGGCAGCACGCGCGGATGTTTCCTTCACGTCACTGTTTTACTGTGTATTTGTTGTCAGACGTGTGAGAAACGTATTGAAGACATTTGAAGGTTTTCCGTGTGAAACAATGCTAACGTGTCACAGTTTGATCCAGAGCTGTTGCTGCTGAGTCGACCGTGTGAGCTTTCAACATGGCTCCTGGTTTTCCTCTCAGTCCTTCCTTATTTGAAGCTGTTGACCTGAGAATATATTCATTCATTCATTGATACTTCATGATATTGCATGTTACGTGGCTTCTTTTCTCTCTCGACCTGATCTTGAGGTCCTACATGCTTTTATATCATCTCGGTTGGATTATTGTAGTTTATTGTTTTCAGGGTTTAGCGCCAGAAAACGATCTCACGCCTCCAGCTGTTAAAGCACATCTGCTCAGTTTTAATAATCATCATGATCAAACAATCCCCCTTGTTTCTGCCTATTTCACTGTTTTCCAGTCAGTTTTTAAGATTGTACTGATCACTTTTAAAGCACTTCATGGTCCAGTGCTCCTCATCATCTCTCGTTTCAAACTTTCCTTTGTCCCTTTGTCCATTAAACCCCTTAACACTGACATCTGTGTGTGCTGTAGGGGAATGCTGCTATTTTGTCTTGTTTGCTATATATATATATATATATATATATATAGCAAACATTGTGTTGGTTTTCTTGGGAGGACAGGCTCCATATTTCACTTGATTTGAATCTAAACTCTTGGAAAAAAAACATGTTGCTTGTAAGAAAACACTCCTAATCAATGCCCATTATTAATACTGCAGTGTGTTAACAGCAGAAGTCTCAGACACAAGTGGCTCTCAGCAGCATATGTCACGTTACACACAGTCACAGCGATGAACGCTAAAAAACGAGCCGTGTGAGAAAACCACCGTCCTGCAAATAACTTCATCATCAAACAACAACAACAACAACACGAAGGCGGCGCGGGACACAATGGCCGCCTTGTATGTCGGCGTGTGTTTGGCACGACGGCATGTTTAAATATGTCACAACAACATGTTCGGCTGTGGAGTGGAAGTGAAGCCGACGCCTCCACTTCTCACAGAGCGAGTAAACTGCAAATGAATCAGACGTGACACACACTAAAAAAAAAGAAAACTCTACAACTCATAAACGCAAAGTCAAACACACACACACAGTCCATTAATGGTCAACAACTGTCTCCATGTGGCTGCTGTAGGACCACGATTGGCTCCAAACTGGTTGTGATGTCATAAACCCTGCAGGTACGTCCAGGTGTTGAACTGAGAGTTAAGGTGAGCTCAAAGAACAACATGTAACTGAAGGACCGAGAAGAACAAGAAGACCTTAAAGAAAAGGACTCTGAAACGATGTCTGCTGCTGCTGACTGTGTTGACTCAGTGATTTAACAGATCTGTGTGCTGTCTGAGGTTTTTTTCCTCTTCTGAAACAAAGTTCAAGTGGGTGTTAACAGCTTAGATAAACAGTCTCACAGTCGACCAGCCGAGTGTTGCCTGGAGACACGTCGGCAGGTTGTGAGAGTCCAGAGGGGGAAATCTCATCTTCTATGAGAACGTGCTGCTGCTCAGACAGAAATATGTTGTTTTAAGTTTCTGAATGATGGAGATCAGTTTAGTCACGTAGGATGAAGTTTTTACAATTGGTTTTATCAATTTATCAATTTTACTTTGATACGAACACAAGATTTATGGAGAGACACAGAATGACAAAAAAAGAAAACTGAACTGTTGAAACACATGAATGAAACATCCACGGCATGCAGGAGGTTAATGTCTGAGCTCTGGGTCAGTGGTTGGTGTGTGTGTGTGTGTGTGTGTGTCTGTGTGTGTGTGTGCCTGCCTGTCTGATGACATCACTATGGTTGGTTAATGATGGAAGCCAAGCTGCAGGTACAGATGGCCGAGAGGAGACAGTTACAACAACACACACACACACACACACAGACAGACACACTCCTACAGGTGAACATCCGATGTCTGTGCAGTTTGAAAAAGATTTAATATGTTTTGGAAGCCAGATTATTTCAACTTTCTTTTTGAGAAATCATCGTTTGTCTATACTACCAGACCCACAACAATACAACAAATGAGTCAAATCCAGCAGATATGTTTCAACGTTTCAGTGTTTTTAGAGCCAAAGTCCCTCTTTTTGTTCCTATACTTCCACCACAGCTCAACAGGGAAACACAAAGAGGGAATTTGATGCTAAACAGACTGTAAATGTGTCAGATATCCACTTGATATGACTAACTCACACTGATGAAGACTCAGAGAAGCTTTCGTCTCATTTTTCTCGTGAAACGTTTTCTTAGTGGTTATATTAACACAACAGTGTCTCTGAGCTTTTGACTCCTTCGTATGTACAAATGTTACCACATTTCTATAAAAACAAGACGTATATGTGACAGGTGTAAATTTTATAATGAAATGGAAATGTTTGTTGAATCTGAATTTAACGTATTGAGAAGTCTGTACTGTCATCCATTTTGTACAGTTTATATCCCCACAACATACATACACACACACACACACACACAAAATCCACACTTCACTAGCAGGAGTGTGTGTGTGCGTGTGTGTGTGTGAAGCCATGTTAATTGTGACCTGTGGGCTCTGTGTGAAGGCTTGGTATAATTATCTGTGTAATTGTCGTGTATTTTGTAAAGTGCCAGATCATTTAATTCAGGATTAGCTCTTCTCACCTCCAACGGCCGAGGGCGGTGTCACACACACACACACACACACACACACACACACACACACACATCCTGTCTGTCCCTGGTGACACGAGGGTGCTGCAGTATTCATAAGGAGGTAAAAGGGTTAAACCTCGCTCTTAACTGATGTCTCTCTTTTTTCTCTGTTGCGCGCACACACACACACACACACACACACACACACACACACACACTTTCTCACTTTCACTCCTGCTCTGTCGTTCTTTTTGTTCTCTCTCTGACACGTCTGGAGTTAAGGAGGGTATCAAGTCACTCGCCCATCTGTGATGCAGTCTGCATGAAACTGACACACACACACACACACACACACACAGCAATACACTTTAGTTTGCATGTACATATATTTTTACCAACGTGTATGCACAAACACATCCACAGAAGCACATACTCTCCATATTCTGTGTATAAATGAGCTCATATGGACAGTTTATGAGTTTATGTCTGAACCAACTTGAATGCAGTGATGCAGTTTATACCACAGACTCAGAGATCCTCGTCTGCTTCCTGTTGTTGATGTTTTTATCTCCTTCGACTGATATTGAAGAATTTGTTTTTGTGTGTAAAATTGAATTGCTTTCTAAAATAATTGCAAATGAACTGACTGTTAAATATACATGTGTATGTTCCTTCAGGTTTTTCAGGTTTTCGAGGCTTCTTTCAGAGCACAAATGTGACATGTCATTACCGAGTGAAAGTAAAGACATTTGAGTCTCATTTATCTACCATCAGCCACATAAAGCTGACACATTTTGCTTTAGGCTACTTACTATGATAATTGTGTTTATGCTACTAGTCAATTATTGCTTCAGTAAACAAAGAAATATGTACCAACTTGTATGTTTGAACATGACAGTAGCAGAAATATAGAAATACATTTACTAGAGACTAAAGTATGTTATACACAACTGTGTTTGATTATGATGGTCATGAATAACCGGCCATTCGGTGAAAGTAGGTTTGTTTGAAATATACCAAACAAATAAACAGGATTATTTTTCATTATCATTTCTTCTATTTCAGCGATAAAACTGGGAACCACGTGTCTCTTAACACTGCAGATATTCTCTGAGATTAAAGTGGAAAACTCTTTAATTCACGAGATTATAAAGTCAGAAATTTCTCTGAATATTACCCGGCTCCGTCATCTATTATTTGACCTACAGCCCCAATACGCCGTCGTATCCTGCTGCTGTATGTGTGTCTTTGTCCTCATGTGTTACTACACAGCAAACGTGAGAGCCTCTGGCATTGATTCACCTATATACCGTAGATGTGGTAATTGGCCTGAACCAACTCATCAGGATTCAGGGGGGAGCTCAAAACTTCAGTCTTAAATTTATATGTGTTATTCAATACAGATTATGTTCCGAAATTATACAGAGCAAAGTAATATTGTGGATTAAACTGAGACTATTTACACTTAACATGTTATTTCATTTTGTGTAATGATATTAATCATTGTTTGGCCAGATGGGTATAAATGTCTTTGTCAGTCATCTCATTGTTTGTAGCTCAGGTTCTCTGTTGGATCTCAGCTCATAATAAGCATAGTGTCTGAAATGTGTTTACGTTTGACCTACAGTGATTATGACTCATAGAAATGTGTCTCTGTGTCTCTTGATCTGGTCGCTGATCATTTAAAACCTGACATCAGCTCGCAGTTTGTCCCCAGGCCAATTTCACTTATTATACTGACTGAGCCGACATCTTATCACAGACACGAGTGTGAGAAAAAAAATTTAAATATATAAACTATACGTTGAATATCTGTGACAGTGATGTAAAATATATATAAAATATGTGACACTGATTTGTAGAAACTTAACAAAAACTTGCAGAAACTGCGTGAGGTGACTGTTTCTTTCCTTCTTTCTTCACTCTGAAGCCTTTAATCCTTTAAACTCCTGTATTCAGATGACCGAACACTTCCTGAAACACTCAATGTGTGTGTGTGTGTGCGTGTGTGTCTGATGTAACACACATCAGACATCAGACTGACAGCAGTGTAACTCAATAGCCCGTTTGATCGGCCAGTTTTCAGTCATACTCATGTTGACTTAACTAAAGAAAAAGAGCCTGCAGCGAGGAACTCACACACTGCTGTGTGTGTAAGTGGTGTGTGTGTGTGGGGGGGGGGGGGGGGGGGGGGGGGGGGGGGGCATCTAAATAAACAAGACACAAGAAGAAAAATGAGAAATGAATAAAGACTGTAAAGGCGGTTTTATAGAAAAAAAAACCAAATAAATAAAAATGTATTCATACAAATGCAATTTAAAAATAGTTATATCGGTACATGAATTCACCAGGTTCATGTCAGTATTTATTACAGGCATTATTTATTATTATAGTAGCAGCAGCTATGACCTCTGCATAATGCGCTTGACCTTTGTCAACAGTTAGCTACATTAGCTTAGCATTTTTTATGAGTAGATCCTACATGCAAGTAAACACTGCAGATTAACGTAAATCACCAAAATAATGTTTGATTTAATAACTTAGTTTTGTTTTCATATTTTTTTTTCCATTTCTGCTTTTTTTCTGTTCCTGTACCACTTCAGCTATTGTTATATAGTTCATATCATATAGTTTTACCAAGTTTTATTGTTATTTTAATTTTTAGATTCAGGCTTGGTTTAGAGCAATTTGACATAATAGTCTTTTGTTTAGTCACACCCTGATTTACTGTAATCCAGTTTCACACACACACACACACACACACACACACACACACACACACACTACTGGGCTGAGTCCAGAGCAAACAAGGTGTGTGGTGTCAGTGTTTACATACCACAGAGGAACATGATTGAAGGATTTTACACACACACACACATAGTTGTAACGTTAAGTGGAAAGTAGCTGCCTCAAGGTAATTTTCAAAATAAAATAAATATTATAATAATATAAGATTAAAACTAGTCCTGCTTGTGATTTCTAGTGGTTAAGTGGTTAAACCTTTGCATCTTACAGATAAGAGGATTTAACTGAGTTTATTTACCTGATAGAAACCAGCTATCTAGTAAGCTGGCAGTTAAAAGGCAGCTAATGCGGTGACCTATTGTAGTTGCTATAGCGTGTTAGCGTTAGCCTGCCAGCTACAGTAGATCTACAACTAGAACTACTTTTAAAATAAATGCCAAAAAATAGCCACATCACATGATAATAATAATAAATATAATAATAGTACAATATATATTTTTTTAGCATTTAATAGGTGCTTTTTGTAACACTTAATGTGAAGCAGCTCGATGTTTTCTCAGTAGTTTGTGCTGCTAGCTTGCTAGCGACAGTAACTTTATAACTGTACCGCTGTAAAGTGCCACATCGCATGATAATAATAATAATCATTAAATCATTAATCATTAAACAGTCGCTCCTTTTTGTAAATGTGTTCCTGTCGGTTATCTATTTTCACTGAAGCGATCCTTAAAGCTTCACTACTTACAATAAACAAGCTAACTAGCTTAACCTAGCTACTTGAAAGCTAGTTACCATAGCTAGCATGTTACTGTTAGCTTGGCAGCGACAGTAGCGCTACAACTTCCAGATTCACCTATTTCACAAGGACACAGATAAATTAATCTAGCTACTGTATCTATCTATTAGTCATAAATCTATTATGGCAGAGCCACAGTGTGGGTGTGTTGAGAGGTTTTTGTAATTGCGAGTCATTTACAACATTTACATCTGATTGAATCACTGGCTCAAGTTGTTTCTCTGCCTTCTCTAGCCTGCATTGTGCCTCATCCAAAAACACATTCATCACCGCCGCCGCCCACGCCGTCACTGTCACTCAGGTATGTTGATAGATGGCATCACCGACTATTTGTGTCAGATGAGTTTTAATGGATGTTTCAAAGAGTAATTTATGGCCACTTGTCACAACTGGTTTACACTGGCAAATGCAAAAGCTTCCCTCCCTCAGTCTGAGAAAGAAAATGCCTTCTGCTACAATCATTGACTCATCTGGCTGCTAAAATACCTGTTATTATCCTCGACAGGTATGAAGACCTACAACCAACAGTTTCCCTCCACTCACAACTGTTAGGTAATTTCCATGCTTCCATCTTTCAAAAGAGAAGAGAAAAAAGCAAACATGCCACCCTGCTGTATTAGCTCGAGGTGTACTGTCTGATTCTGACTGTCTGTAAATTTACTACCAGGCTTCTTCTGTCTGCTTAAATATATCATTATTTTCACATTTCCTTCCTGAATGGGTCTGGTCTAACTCTGAAAGGCACAAAGACCCAACCACACGGAGTTTATGTACTAACACGTGGTGCAATTTTGTTTATTATATGTTAATAATGTTCACCATGTTAGCATGCTCACATTTGCTCTTTAGCATTTTGACCCGATGATGTGCTTGGATGAAAAGTTGAATGTTATTTTGTGCTTTTTGTAGTTTTCTGTTATTTAAAATATATTCATGTGTTTTGATGTTGAATGTTAAACATGGTCAAAGTTTCAAAACTTGAGGTGAACATATGTAGAAATGCTGCCTGCAGGTAGAAACTGAGGGCTTCAACCTGCTTAAATGTTTTGTTAGCTATGTTTCTTTCTACCTTGCAGACAAGCTGATGTTGGTTTGTTGCACATGCTCATACTGTCTGTTCTGTAGCCTTGGTTGCCATGGTGATTGCTAAGGTTGTTGCTAAGGTGTTTCCATGTGTTGTCACATGTTCACTCTCATATTTCAGATGTGATTCAGCTCCAACATTTACGCATGGATGTGAAAAGTTGACATTTGGAGTAAAGAAGCAGAAACAGAAGTGAAATCCTGCTACTATAGTTTGTTTACGTAGCCTCCGGAGCTGGAGGAAGTTTCCTGAAGCTGACCAATCAGAACAGAGCGGGCTCATCAGTAGGCGGGCCTTAAAGAGACAGGAGCTAAAACGTCCTGTTTCAGAGGCTGAACTGAGGGGCTGCATAAAGGACCAGGATAAGATCAATAAGGAGGTTTTAACTGGAAACCATGCAGAGATATTCCAGTAGAGCCAGAATAGAAATACAGAGCTGGACATGTGCAGGATACGAGTCCTTTAAGTGAACCAAATTACGGCAATCCATCCAATATTTGTTGAGATATTTCAGTCTGGACCAAAGTGGTGGAAGGACCAACAGACATTGTCATCTATAGAGAAACGCTGCTAGCAAGGTTATAAATGGATGCACATTATGCGTGCGCCAATATCTACATTTAATTGTAAAAATTAATTTAACGTCACACATTTATATCATAAAAATGTTGCACCAGATTCAATTATGTGAATCAAATTGTGACCGATGAGCTAATCAGCACATATCCTATAGTTCAATGTTGGGGATATTTGATACATAAATATGTGCTATTACGTCTAAATATTTTATTATCAGGTTTTTTAAATTTTTATATTATTTTGAATTACCTGTGTAATGATATTATAAACTTGAACTTGCTTAAGCTAAAAAATCTTAAATTTTAGTTTGTAGCTATTCTTAACAGCCACACTCATGCTGAGCAGGTAGGGCACAGTGGGTTTATAGAGCCATTTCTCTAAAAGCAGAAAACCAGTCAAACATTGAGCTGAAACTCTATAAATCTCTGTAAAGTTAGGAGAAACGCTCTCTTCTAACTTTCAGAGACTTTTAATAAACAAATAAAAGGAGAGATAGTGATTAATCTGAACACCTGAAGTGCCTGTGTATTGGAGGGTGGGGCTGAAGTGTTGGGGGGCGGGAAAGAGGAGGAGGGTCTGTTCTTATCTGATCCAGACCACTTTAGGAAGACACCTGTGGTATCCAGAACGATATATTACCACCTAAGTAGCCGTAAAGCCCCCTCAGGTTTAGTGTTGGAGGTTGGCAGAGCTGTCAGACAGCTGCAGGCAGGAAGTAAAGACGACAGGCAGGAACGCCTTTTATTTATGGAGCGCTAAAACAAGAACATTTAACAGAGGGAGCGTTGGGCAGCGAAGGTGATGAGGTTCAAGATCAGGAGAGATACGTCAGAAAGACAGGATGACAGCAAATATTAACACCTGACCAAACTTAATATGAGTTTTGATCAGTACATTCAATACTACCACCACGTTTAACCTCCTTAAATCACCATGGTAACCAGGTACAGGTTTGTATTTTCTCAGTAAAATTACTTTTCAGTTAATTTCGCAGATAATTATGTCAAAGATAGTAGTTTCTTTTATTACTGACAGGATTCCTGACAACAACATTACTTCAGGAAAACATAAAGTTAAGTATTAAATCCTTTTAGACTCAACAAGATAAAGATAAATCTACACGATTAGCTCAGTAAATTATAAACGCAACAGTTCTGTCGTGTGTTGCTTCGTTTTTACTCGTAGTTCAACACAACAACACAGTAAAAACAACATCACCACAGCTGATGAGTTACAGCTCGTTTCTGCAAACATCTCCGTCCACATTAAAACGTATAATTCTCCTCCTACTGGGCATGTGCGAAGAACAGACGGGCAAGTCACCAAAGAAGAAATGGTTTACTGTCTCTGTGCCACCATCTGTTCTGTCAGTGATACGAGAGCGTTTCTACAAAGCTCCAAGGCCAAGGGACAGAACGAAGAGAAGAAGAAGTGTTAATGAAGTTAGCCAGGTTAGAGCGGACACGGTCTCAGGTGAGCAACGTCTCCTGATCTTCTCCATCGTTTGGTTTAGTCTGAACGTCGTCCTGTCAGCGTCTCTCTTTGATCTGCTGATCTTACCTGCTGGATGAGCTCAGAGGATGTTTATTCTACACCTAAAGTGTTGACAGGTATTGAGAGGGGGGAGTGCTCAGGTGAGTGTGTGTGTGTGTGTGTTGGTGATAGACACTCCCTTTGACTCAATGTGTGTGTATGTAGTTGAGGGACACTCACATGCATGTCTTCTCATTTATACATTAGTGTGTGTTGGTGTTTCACACATGATCACACACACACACACACACATATATATATATATATGTGTGTGTGTGTGTGTGTGTTAATGGTATGAATGCTCCTCTGTGCCCTGGGGCTCTTCCTGTAGCGGCGTATGTTTCCACCCCTCAGGCCTGGGGACTTTTCAGGCTTTAACTGAGGCCATAACAGCTCCCCAGTGAAGACAATTAGCTGCTAAACGCCTCCCTGCTCGCCTGGTTGCTGTTTGTTTACTCGCCCGCTGGCCCGCCATGTCGTCGCCGTGTTTATTTTTTGTCCTTGTGCGTGTTTAACCATGTAGCGGAGGGCGAACAGGTACGTCCGGAGGATCAGAGAAGAAAAGAGGAAACACAAAAAGAAAAACAGGTTTGTTGATGTGATGCAGACACTTTGACACCTTAAACATCTTCTGACGTTCATTTTATACCAAAAAAAATCACATCACAAAGTTCACAGTGTGCATAAAATGCTCTATATGTTATTGTTAATACATTCAGATTTTACTCTCATCTAAATCTGCCAGCACAACAAAATATTTTAACACTCCTTTCTCGTCATGACTTATGAGCACAGTTCACTTACCTCAACTTCATCATTTTATTGAATTTATCTTTGTTTTAGTGTAAATATTATTGTTTGTATTGTGGTGGAACTTGGACACGGTGCTTGGAGAAAAATTCACACATCACATATTATATAACTCAACCTTTTTCACAGACAAAAAGGCCTACAGTTATTTATTATAACTTATGTGAATTTATTGACGTTTATATTACATTTTTGTCAGTGCTTCCCAGCAGTGTATAATAGTAATAATTGAGCATGTGACCTGGACTCAGGTACAGTAAGTGGCAGACAATTGATGGATTACGCAGGTACAAAACTATTAATTATTTCAGGTTTTTATGAAAACTGACACTTGTTGCTACTGTTTTAATACGACTATAAGAAAACTAATGAAACTTCTAATAAACTACTTCTAATAAAAAGGAGGCAGAGAGAGGAGTTTTTGATTCAGAGACCAGAAACGTCTTCTCAGATCATTTCACCACATCTCATTTGGGACTTTTTCACCAAACACTACTGCTCCTCAGACATTTGTGGACTTGTCTGTGATGCTGCCAGCTACATATTGAAATGTTCATTTTTAGCGTTGAGACATGGAGGCCATTTGCACCGAGAGTCGGGTGACGCCCGAGGTCGTGCTGAGACACATCGTCCATCAGTGTCCTCGTAAACACCCTGCTGGGTGTCCGTCTCCGTCCATCCCAGACTGGATATACCAGGCGTCACTTTATAATCGAGTCATATCTGGGGGTTAACAGTCTTTGTGAGAACTGTACTCACTGGATATACAGTGTTAGAAGAACTTTACTGCAGTAAAAGTAGAACAATAGTAGAACAACACACAAGTAAAACTACTGCATCCAAAACTAAAGAGCACAAAAACCTCGTATCTCTCATTTATTGTTTCTACATTTTGGAGATTTTCATGATTTTGGATCAGCTGAGGGAGGACCAACAACCGAAAGACAAAGACAAACTGACAAATTAAAGGAAAAGAAGAAAGGAAGAAATCAGAAAGTAAAAGAAAGGATGTATTTAAAGAAGGATTAAAAGATGGAAGAAATTAGGAAAGACAAAAAAAAGAAAAAGGAAAGACGAAAACGACCAAATGAACGAAAGATGGGGATAAAGAGATCAATGGAATAAAGAAAGAAAGCGGATAAAGAATATAAACAAAGAAATAAGAAAAGAAGAAATGAAAACAGAATGAACATAGTAACAGAAACAAAGGAAAGAAGGAAAAACAAAAATAGACAAGAAAAGAGGGATTGAAAGAAGGAAGACAAAGAAGAGGAGGGAAGATAGTATCGTACGTGTATTCAAACCTGGTCTCCATAGATTCTGTCGACTCAACGCGTTCTCTCTTAACTTTACGTGAGATATTGATATTATGGAAGTGAGAAAACTGCAGACAGCCGGCCCTTTCTGACCTGCCTGAAATCCAACCGAATGTCCGAGAGCCACATCGTTGATGGTTCAAGTAATCAGGCGTCGGGACTTCAAACTGCACATTAAACAACTGATCTGCAGAAACTCATCCCGATTCTAAAATCAGTCGATGCGACCAATTTGGGATTAAACAAATACTGAATCTGTATAGTGTCTGTTTTACTTTACTGTTGTTGTCTCAAAAAGCTCGTCCGTCCACACACAGACAAACACGGTCGTACAACATTCCCCTGATACGAAACTCACAAAGACGTTATGTTTGCTGCTCTGTCAGTTTCTTTCATCTCAGACGCGTTAAGAGGAGCCTTAAAGTCGACTGTCAGAACAAACGTCTTCATGGTTCCTGTCACCTCCTCACATCTGATGAAACACTGACTGACTGTTGGTTCCTCTGACACTAACGTACACGTTGTGATTGTTCACGGTGCAGAAATGAAGCAGACAGAAGACAAGCGGCGACAGCTCTGAATCCACTCAAACACACAAGCCTCAACAACATTTTCATCCCCTATAAAATGTTGAATGTTGGCCAAACTTAATTGAAACATCAATTATGGCGCCTGTTCTTGTAAATTCAATATGTTTGGATTTTGGACAGTTGATTGAACAAAACACGTGATCTGAGACTCGCGCCACCAGGAGACTGAGTGGTTCCCGATGGACCCATCAGAAAACTAAAAACCCTCCGGTGACCGAGTCGTATTCCTTATAGACGTCCTGATGTTGTAATTAGGGTCCTTCACCAACCAGGACCATCATCCTCTGGGAGTGTTTGTGAGGCGAATCCTCTTTTAGCAGTAGTCAAAATGCTGTTGATTTAGGAACAAAGAGTCTTACATCTTTGTCTTAAAGTACCAGTAAATATTAGCAGGCTTTCCACCTTAAACACATGGCTCCACCTTAACATGTACATGTACATTTTAGTCATTTTAGCTCCTGTTTTTTTTTTTTTTCTAAAAATTATTTATTTGATTTATTCTAAATAATTTAATGTCTTCATTCTTAGTATGTGTGAGGTTAATTGGGTTATAATGCCCAATTATTATATATATTTTTTATTATATATTATTAGTATAATAAATCTCTAATATGTTCTCTCTCATTGCTATTTAGAGAAATGAACGTAGCATTTAGGAAGGCAGACAAACAGACCATAACAAATAACACTATGTATATATCATGGATGTATACAATGTAATGCCAAACCAGATTCATTCAGGCCTCTTTATGAAACAGCTGGAGTGAAAAGCTTGATGCTAACAGGCTAATTGCCAGACGCAATTAGACTGATAACTACAGTTTGTAACAGGATAAGGTTTGTTTTGTGACACAATGTCTTATGACCCCTATGTTGGGAACCACTGGATTAAACGAACTGTGTACTTAACAGATGCCACAATTCACAATTAGCAAAATTTCCAGAAAAAGAAAACAAAGTGAATATTTGTTTCCATCCTCCTGTGTCATGTGAATATAGCAGATAAACAGCAGGTGGCGATAATCCTCCAGTTGGTGCCATTAAACCACTGCAGAAGAAGAGGACAGAGCGTCAGTCAAAGCTCAAGCAATGGAAACCGTGTGGAAAACATAATGGAAATATATATATATATATATATATATATATATATATATATATATATTTCTGTTTGTTTCATGTACTTGAGGAACGTTACCGTCTCCACATAGGTCTGATGTTTTCAGCTCCTCAGTGACATTGAAGTACGTCATCATTTATTCACTATGTCTGATTACATTTGCTCTTTATCCACACTGCTGCTTTTACACAGCATAGACTTTCTGGCACAAATAGAAAATGTGAATAAAAACAGGTGGATGGAAACACAGAGAGAGTCTGAAAAGGCCCATCAGACACTCCTCTGATGTTCCTCCATGATCAGACAGCTGCCTGAAAGATTTGTGAGTGAAATCCAAAAAGCACCTTTCAGCCTGTAATTGGGAGAATTGTTGTAAATTGAACTTCAAATTTGAACGGGGACTCCCTGAATCCCCTCGAGACTTTTCCCCTCGAGTTTGAGAACCGCCACTGTACTCGCCCAAACTGTCAGTCAGCGGAGTGGAGCGTCGGGGGCCCACAGTCATCTCCTAAACGGTAATTTATGTGTTGTTGTGGAGGACAAATTGCTGCAGGAGGTGCACCATTAGCTAAACTGCATTTCAGAGCGACATGTTTTCACCTGCAGCACAGCTATGCCAAAAATGTCATAACTCAGCGCTGAGCCGCCGGCGGCCAGAGACTCATACAGACTTTATAGGAGGGAGGAGAGAGACACACCACACTGTCAGAGATAAAATACACACTGTGCTGTTTCTCACACACTTACAGACTAATAACACAGATACACATTTACAGGGACAAGAAGTATCCAGATACTTTACTGAAATAAATATATCGTATGTATAAGTATAATGAGTTTGATGTAGGTATTGCAGTAAAAGTACATCAGTATTGTGATGTTGATGTAGTTAAAGTACTGCAGTATCAGTACATAAGTACTGTGATCTTGATGTAGTTAAAGTACTGCAGTAACAGTACATAAGTATAGTGATCTTGATGTAGTTAAAGTACTGCAGTAACAGTACATAAGTATTATCATCTTGATGTAGTTAAAGTACTGCAGTATCAGTACATAAGTATAGTGATCTTGATGTAGTTAAAGTACTGCAGTAACAGTACATAAGTATAGTGATGTTGATGTAGTTAAAGTACTGCAGTAACAGTACATAAGTACTGTGATCTTGATGTAGTTAAAGTACTGCAGTAACAGTACATAAGTATTGTGATCTTGATGTAGTTAAAGTACTGCAGTAACAGTACATCAAATCAAATCAAATCAAATCAAATCAAATCAAATTTTATTTATATAGCCCAAAATCACAAAATACATTTGTCTCAGAGGGCTTTACAATCTGTACAGGGAGTGACACCCTCTGTCCTTAGACCCTCGATTCGAGTGAGGAAAAACTTGACCACCAAAAAACCTTTTAACAGGAAAAAAGGTGGAAGAAACCTCAGGAAGAGCCACAAAGGAGGGATCCCTCTCCCAGGACGGACAGACGTGCAATGATGTCACATGTACAGAACAAATCAACACACACATATTGTACACTCCACATATTGTACAATGAATAATAATGAATTACAGTTTATGATAAGAATAGGTTACAATGAATGATGAATTATTACAGTAGCAGCAAATCATTACATAACTATAAACTGTAATGGGGATATGGCAACAATGATGACGGCGACAACACATGCAGTAGACGCCACGCAGGACCACAGCAGCAGACAAAGTCCACAAGAACCTGCTGGGCGAGAGAGCACAGAAACTCCGGGGAAGAAGTTTAATTAGTAACATGATAGATAGATGGATTAGATAGATAAGGAGAGAGAGAGAATGAGAGAGAGCGAGAGAGTATGTGAGTCCCCCAGCAGTCTAGTTCTATGGCAGCATAACTAAGGGATGACCTGAGCCAGCCCTAACTATAAGCTTTATCAAAAAGGAAAGTCTTAAGTCTACTCTTAAAGGTGTTGACCGTGTCTGCCTCCCGAACACAGAGTGGTAGTTTATTCCACAGAAGAGGAGCTTGATAGCTGAAAGCTCTGGCTCCCAATCTACTTTTAGACACTATAGGAACCACAAGGAACCCACCATCCTGGGAGCGCAGTGTTCTAGTGGGGTGGTAAGGTACTATGAGCTCTTTTAAATATGATGGTGCCTGACCATGAAGAGCTTTGTAAGTTAGGAGAAGAATTTTAAATTCTATTCTAGATTTAACGGGTAGCCAGTGCAAGGAAGCCAAAATGGGAGAGATGTGATCTCTGATCTTGGTTCCTGTCAGAACGCGTGCAGCAGCATTCTGAATCAGCTGCAAACTCTTAAGAGACTTATTAGAGCAGCCTGATAGCAAAGAGTTACAATAGTCCAGCCTAGAAGTAACAAATGCATGGACTAGTTTTTCTGCATCCACTTGAGAAATGATGCGTCTGATTTTGGCAATGTTACGCAAGTGAAAGAATGCAGTCCTCGAAAGTTGTTTTATATAGTTATTAAAGGACAAGTCTTGATCAAAAACAACGCCAAGATTTTTTACGGTGGAGCTGGTGGCCAGGGTGATCCCATCTAAGGCTAAATCTCTGGAATGATAGTTTCTAAGGTGTTTGGGTCCTATTAGGAGAACTTCAGTTTTTTCTGAATTTAGCTTCAGAAAACTGTGGGTCATCCAATTTTTTATGTCCTTAATGCATGCTTGAAGTCTAGTCAAGTGATTGGTTTCATCAGGCTTGATCGATAAATATAATTGGGTGTCGTCAGCATAACAGTGAAAGTTAATTGAATGATTCCTAATAATGTTCCCTAAGGGAAGCATATATAAACTGAAAAGAAGTGGCCCTAATACAGAACCTTGTGGGACTCCATGAGAAACTTTGGTTTGCATGGAGGCTACATCATGAACATGAACAAACTGAGAACGGTCTAGGAAATATGACTTAAACCAGCCTAGGGCGGTTCCTTTAATGCCAATTTGGTATTCCAGTCTCTGTAAGAGAATCTGATGGTCAATGGTGTCAAATGCGGCACTAAGATCTAATAGGACAAGTACAGAGATGAGTCCTTTGTCTGATGCCATTAGGAGGTCGTTTGTAACTTTAACTAGTGCGGTCTCTGTGCTATGATTTACTCTAAATCCTGACTGAAACTCCTCGAATAAACTGTTTGTGTGGAGAAAGTCACATAGTTGGTTGGCTACGGCTTTCTCAAGTACCTTCGAGATGAAAGAAAGGTTTGATATTGGTCTGTAATTGGCTAAAACCTCTTGATTTAGAGTTGGTTTTTTAAGAAGAGGCTTAATCACAGCTATTTTAAAGGACTGTGGTACATATCCTGATAATAAAGACAGATTAATCATATTTAATAAGGACGGGCTAACTAAAGGTAATACATCTTTAAGCAGCCTGGTTGGGATGGGGTCTAAGAGACAGGTTGACGACTTAGATGAAGTAATTATTGTAGTTATTTGTTTAATGTCGACGGGAGAAAAGCAGTCTAAATATATGTCAGATTTTATAGCTATTTCCAAACTTGCTGTATCTGGAATCAGATGACTGCCTGATGAGGGCAAAAGGTGATGAATTTTGTCTCTAATATTTAGAATTTTATCATTAAAGAAGCTCATGAAGTCATTACTAGTTAGGCTTAAAGGAATAGATGACTCAATAGAGCTGTGGTTCTCTGTTAGCCTGGCTACAGTGCTGAAGAGAAACCTGGGGTTGTTCTTATTTTCCTCAATTAATGAGGAATAATAGGCTGTTCTGGCATTTCGCAGAGCCTTCCTATAAATTGCAAGATTATCTTGCCAGGCTAGGCGAGATTCTTCTAGTTTAGAGGCACGCCATTTACGTTCAGATTTACGTGCCTCTTGCTTTAATTTGTGAGTGTGCTGGCTATACCATGGTGCTAACCTCCTCTGTTTTATTGTCCTCTTTTTAAGAGGTGCAATAGAGTCAAGAGTTGTCTGTAATGACTCTGTAGTATTACTAACGAGCTGATCTATGTGTGAGGGGCTACAGGAAGCTGCTAAGTCCTCTGTAACATTAAGATATGGCATTGAATTTAATACTATAGTAATTGTTTCCTTAAATTTGGCTACAGCACTGTCAGATAAACATCTGCTGTAGGAGTTTCTGAAAGAAGGCTTATAGTCCAGTAGTATGAACTCAAAGGTTATTAGAAAATGGTCAGATAGGATAGGATTATGTGGAAAGACTATTAGATGATCAATTTCAATGCCATATGAGAGTATAAGGTCAAGAGTGTGATTCAGACAATGAGTCGGTTTATTTACACTCTGACAGAAGCCAATTGAGTCTAACAAAGAGATAAATGCAGTACTAAGACTATCACTATGGTTGTCGACATGAATATTAAAATCACCTACAATAATTACTTTATCTGATTTAACGACCAAGCCTGATGCAAATTCTGCAAATTCAGATAGAAATTCAGAATAAGGACCTGGAGCTCGATATAATATAACAAATAATATTGGCTGTAATGTTTTCCAGGTTGGGTGAGTCAGGCTAAGAACGAGACTTTCAAATGAATTATAATTTAGTTTAGGTTTAGGATTAATGAGTAAACTAGAGTCAAATATGGCTCCAACTCCACCACCTCGACCAGTACTTCGAGGAATATGAGTATTACAATGACTGGGGGGAGTGGATTCATTTAAACTAACATATTCATCCTCCTGCAACCAGGTTTCAGTGAGGCAAAGTAAATCAATATCATAATCAGATATTAATTCATTTACTAAAACAGCTTTAGAGGACAAGGACCTAATATTCAAGAGTCCACATTTAATTATCTTGTTTTGGACTCTTGGAGATGTTGATTTAATATTTATCAGGTTTTTATGATTTACTCCTCTTCTGTTTGTTTTATCTTTAAATAATGCAGGTGGACGGGGGACAGACACAGTCTCTATACTAGATGGTTGGGTGGGCAACTGCTCTAGTGGAGGCGCAGAGAAGCGTGTAAGACTGCAGCTCTGCTTCCTGGTCTCAACTCTGGATTGTCATGGATTTGATCGACTAATAAACTTGACCATGTTTCTAGATATAAGAGCTGCTCCATCCAAAGTGGGATGGATGCCGTCTCTCCTAATTAGACCAGGTTTTCCCCAGAAAGGTGTCCAATTATTTATAAAGCCCACATCATTATCTGGACACCACCTCGACAACCAGCGGTGAAATGACGACATGCGGCTATACATGTCATCACTGGTTACATTTGGTAGGGGACCAGAGAAAATTACGGAGTCCGACATTGTTTTTGCATATTCACACACCGATGACACATTAACTTTAGTAACCTCCGATTGACGTAACCGGGTGTCATTACCGCCGACGTGAATAATAATTTTATTATATCTCCTCTTATCTTTAGCCAGCAGTTTTAAATTAGACTCAATGTCGCCCGCTCTGGCCCCCGGGATGCATTTAACTATGGTCCCCGGTGTCGCTAACTTCACGTTTCTTAAGATTGAGCTGCCAATGACCAGAGTTGGCCTCTCAGCGGGTGTGTCGCTGAGTGGGGAAAATCGGTTTGATACGTGGAGTGGTTGGTGGTGTACCGTAGGCTTCTGTTTGGGGCTATGCCTCCTTCGAACAGTCACCCAGCCTCCCGGCTGCTCGGGAACTACCGGGGGACGGCTAGCTACAGCTGCCTTCGGTGGTACCGCACCGGCTACAGGGGACTTGCTAACTGATTTTTCGGTGGTGCGGTACCGTGCCTCTAAGTCGCTAACCCTCGCCTCCAGAGCTACAAATAAATTACATTTAATGCATTTACCATTTTCACTAAAGGAGGACGAGGAGTAACTAAACATCTTACACACAGAGCAGGAGAGAGGAGAAGAGAGAGTGGGAGATGAGAGAGAAGCCATTTTCTAGCTAGGCTAGCTAGTAAGTCAGACAGCGAACTGATAAAAACTATCGGACTGTGGTTGCTAAAGTTAAGAGACCTGTCCGTGTACAAACAGAACAAGTCTATGTGGTGGTGCAAAGTTGTAAAAACACTCGCCAATGTGAGGAATATATGACAATATAACTAGGTGAGCAGAACAGAGAGCACCGTGTCAGTAACACCAGTAACCGGAAGTGACAGAATACGCTTACCGTAAAGCAGGTACATAAGTATAGTGATCTTGATGTAGTTAAAGTACTGCAGTATCAGTACATAAGTATAGTGATCTTGATGTAGTTAAAGTACTGCAGTAACAGTACATAAGTATTGTGATCTTGATGTAGTTAAAGTACTGCAGTAACAGTACATAAGTATAGTGATCTTGATGTAATTAAAGTACTGCAGTATCAGTACATAAGTATAGTGATCTTGATGTAGTTAAAGTACTGCAGTAACAGTACATAAGTATTGTGATCTTGATGTAGTTAAAAGTACTGCAGTAACAGTACATAAGTACTGTGATCTTGATGTAGTTAAAGTACTGCAGTAACAGTACATAAGTATAGTGATCTTGATGTAGTTAAAGTACTGCAGTATCAGTACATAAGTACAGTGATCTTGATGTAGTTAAAGTACTGCAGTAACAGTACATAAGTACTGTGATCTTGATGTAGTTAAAGTACTGCAGTAACAGTAGTGACTGATATATTATTATATATGACATCATTATATTATTAATACTGAAGCATCAGTGTTAGAGCAGCATGTTACTGTTGTAGCTGCTGGAGGTGGAGCTAGTTTCAACTACTTTATATACAGTTAGATAGTTTAGTCCAGTGGTTCCCAACCTAGGGGTCGGGGCCCTCCAAAGGGTCACCAGATAAATCTGAGGGGTCGTGAGATGATTAATGGGAGAGGAAAGAAGAAGAAACAAAGTTCTGATACACAAATCTGTTTTCAGCTTTTGGACTTTTTCTCTAATCTTTGATTTGTGCTGAAATATTGGATCATTTGAACATTTATTGAAATGAAACCATGTGAGAAGTTTAGAGGTAAAAATCACTATTTGGTGGAGCTGTTAACAACTCATAGACATCTGAAATGTGACCCGACTACACACTGCTTTTAGTAAGACGTCAAAAGACTAAAAGGTTGAAACCACTGGTTTCATCTTTAACAATGTGTTGGATTTAAAAGCTTCTTATCTGTGTGAATATTTGGCTCCAGACACAGATTTAATAAACACGTTAAATTAATGTGTCACTGTTGATTCTTCATCTCAGAAACATTTAAAAAAAACAAGACCTTTTCACAGAGAATATATGATTTATTTATTTATTTATGTGATAAGTGATAAGATTTACAAACAGATTAGTGAGAATTTTCCCTGTAATTAATATAAATTACACAATTCTTTCCATTAATTTCCACATGATTTAGTAAAAACTGGTCCTGTAAAAATAAAGTGTAAAAGTGTGAACATGTGGATCTGTGTTATTGTAAAAGCTGCAGTCAGCTGCTCGGACAGTTTGCCTCTCAGCTCATAAGAAACAGCACAGCGCCCTCCAGTGGTTTCACACACAATCACACAATCAAATATCAGATAATTTAGTTAAGCAAAAATAGCGATACTCCACTTTAAATACACAACAATAACAATAATCTATGAAAAATGACTGTTGGTACAATTAATGCAGAAATGTTTATAAAAATAATCAAACTTGACCAAAAAATGTTGGTGTGAAGAGACTTTGGATAAACAAAACGTGTTTAATATAAACTCTCATCCAATTGGTTAAATATTGTTGTTTCTTCAATATTTCTGTTTTAGCTGCCTTCACCTGGTGCAGGTAGATGTTGTTTGTTGTTTGTTAAAAGTTGTTGTTAAAATAACAAAGGTTTTAACTTATAGATGATAGATGTAGATGTACAGCAGAAAGTTGAAATTAACACAGAATGAGAAATTATGTTGAGTTATAAACGCTGAACGGAGACTAAACAGGAAGTGATGTTGTGTGTTGTGACATTATTATATTAGTTTTATATTATTCCATAATCTGTACTGCTTTATATTGACTGTGTGTGTGTGTGTGTGTGTGTGTGTCGGCATCAGTCCACCTACAGATGGTCAGACTCTCACTCGTCTGTCACACTCTGATTGGCTGCTTCACTGCTGCTGCTGGAAGCTTCTACACTGAAGCTGACAGACAATTCACAGGACACACACACACACACACACACATCTACAAACTGAAGATAATAAAAATGTGGAGGTAAACAATCACATTTGGTTGCGTGTAGTATTTGGGTTGCAAAACGCACCCGAGTTGAAGAAATGTATGTTCAGTATGTTAGAGTACATCTTCAATGCAGTTTTTAATATATAAACATAACTTCAGTGGTTTCAATTAAAAACAGCTTTAAGTTTACTCAATTAAAATAAAAATTTGCAATTTGAGCCTGAAAATAAAAAAAATACATTCGTCAAGTGCAACCATCTGTCAGGGACTGACTACAGTTTGTTTTTGTTTTTTTTATGATGGGTTGCGTCCACATGTTGAACGTTACCAACACACTCATTTTACACACAAAAGCAACACAAACACACACAACAACAGGAAGCACATGAGGATCTTTTAATGACGTCACTGTTTTATTGTGTATTTGTAGTTTTTAATGGCTGGCTGTCAGTAATGTGTGTACAGTGTAAATACAGTCAGATGTGTAGTTCTCTATAGAAGCTGCTACAGCGTTTTATTCCCGACAGCTCGGCTGCTGTTTGGGTTGAATATAGATGTATTTTAGTGCGGTTATGATTTGTCAGATTGTGTTTGAAGTGAAGATGTAAACGTGTGTAAAATGTGCTGCAGCTGAGTTTTGTTGGTTTAAAAAAGTATTCAGGACATCTGAAGGCTGCAGTCACTAATTGTTGCTGTTGTGTTGGCTGATTATTGAACTGTGCAGGTAATCAATCCTAAATAGCAGTAATACTCCTTGACTGCAGTACTGCATGTGTCCATAAAATCTGTGTTTGATCGTGTTTTGACTTTGTCTGGTTCCTCAGTGTTTTATTAGCCATGAAGTGAATATGATTACATGCACTCATCCTTTTTTTATTTTTCTAATTGCTCCATAATAGAAGCATAATCCCCCATGTTCATTAACAAAGGCTGAAAATTAAGTGTTGGCGCATCTGCTCCGGAGCCCTCAGGGTCCATAAATATGTGTGATCTGCGCTCCACGGCGCTTTGAGTTATTACTATACAATTTCATTTATCTTATATTACTGCTGAGATAAAGCATTATAATCACTGAATGGGGAATTCAAAAATTAGCATAAAGCTGCAGCACAGGAGTGTTGCTGGTGTCTATTTGTGGCAGCGGAGAGGTGTTTTTTTTTCCATCACAGTCACCTCCAACAAAAGGTGAAAATTGCACCCTGGGGGAACAGCTTTAGGGAGGGGGGGGGGGCAAAGGTGTGGATACACCCCATCCTCTCTTTGTCTCTCCATCTCTGACTTTGGCTCTTCCCCAAAAATCTGCTTTCTGTTCGTGGCTGCAGGGGCCTCCAGGGAAGCACGAGCTGCTGACATCCAGCAGCTGAGCAAAGGTAACATCATCTTCCTGTTAGAGGCAGAAACCGCGTCAACAGGAAGAAACAGCAAACTGTTCCTTTAAAGGACGGCTTCACACTTTTTCATGTGTGTCTTAAAACAAGAACAAAAACAACATGAGCCCAAATGAACAGTGAAACATGTTTTTCTTGCTGTAATTATACCTCCAAACTCCAAACAGTTGATGTCTGTTACTCGAACTCGAGGAAGCGTTGATGTGTGTGCTCTAATCTGTTAATGATTATTTCTGAAGCTGGTAATTGATTAATGAACTTCTCCTCTGCAGCAGAGGAAACTCTTGGTCCCATGAGAGCCAGTTTCTTCACAGCGTGTGATGTATTTTGCGACTGTGTTAAAATTTTCAGGATAAACTGACCTTCATGTCTTCATCGTTTGTCTTTACTTAGCTTTTGGCTTTTTGCTGTATATCAACATTACCTCTACAAAATACACCTGATGCATATTTTTGTTTAACATTTTTATTCACTACTTAATTCCATATTTGATGTCTTCAGTTTTGTTCTTCAATGTAGAAAATAGTGAGTTAGAGTTATTCATATTTTTAAAATAATCTACATGGTTTATATCAGTTTAAATGTTTGAAACTTGAATGTATAACTTCTGATATAAATATAATCTATGTTTAATTAAGTATTTTTCTGTATGTCAGTTGTGTCAGTATTTGTTTATTGGATTTTTCAAATTAATAAAATGATTAATATTAATTCATATTATAAGAAACTGGGATTTTTATTTATTTATTTTAAATTCTCGAAATGTTTCCTCCCAGTTTTAACAATGAAAGCTGTCTTCTCTGTCTCTATTGGAGCGAAATGTTTAGAGATTTACTTGTGAGTTTAGTTACTTGTGATTGATGTTTAACAGTCAAGTAAACGTTTTACAACATATTTAAAATCTAAGTTAAAGATGCTGAAAAAATGATTCTTTGTGCAAATATATCATTTTTTCTTCTTGTAAGGATGGAAAATATTTGTCAGACTGGAGGTCTGGTCTGAGACTGACTATGGAGAACCTTCCTGAATCCAAAATGTTAATGTTGGATCCCTGCTCATCCTTCTCTGCCAAAATCATTTATGTGTGAGTGGATCTTGCATGTTGGTTAATAAAGACTTTTAAAATCAGCCTTAATTCAGCAGTCAAAATAGATTAACAGAGCTCTGGGTCTGATCTTTAGGTCCCTGACAACCTGACCCAGTGTTTACGTATACAAAAATGAGAATGTGCAATTGAATTCTGGTTGGCTGTCATTCGTTGCTCGGTCGGGTGTAGTCTTTGCTGGTTGGCCAGAAACCATTGGACGATGTTCTGCAAAAAAGATTCTCAATACACATCCTGCAAACTATGATCCAAGGTTATTTGCTGGTGGTGTTGTGCGTCTATTGCTGTCCCATCTATCAGAGACAGCTGTGTTTAGGTGCCTCTTGTAACATTTAGGGAGCAGGCTGACTTTGACCATGGACACATTTCTGCTCTGTTTGTTTGTACTTCTGATCATGATCATTTATATTGATTGATTTATATTGATAATATGAAAGGCAATAGCATTAAGGCACATTTTGTTAATGACCTGATCCAGACTGTGTTGGATCTGAACAGAAGCAAACAAATAGAGAAAATCCAGTGTTTGAGATCTTTGTCATTAAATATCACAGAGCAGAACAAGCTGCACATTTGGATCCTATGAACAGATCTTACTCTGCTTTGACAAATTTTAAACTGAATACAGTGGGGCAAGAATGTATTCAGCCACCAGTTGTTCAAGTTCCTCCTCTTAAAAAGATGAGAGAGGCCTGTAACTTTCATCATAGGTACACTTCAACTATGAGAGACAGAATGAGGGAAAGAATCCAGGAAATCACATTGTAGGAGTTTTAATGAATTAATTAGTAAATTCCCCAGTAAAATAAATATTTGGTCACAAACAAACAAGCAAGATTTCTGTCTCTCACAGACCTGTGACTTCTTCTTTAAGAGGCTCCTCTGTCCTTCACTCGTTACCTGTATTAATGACACCTGTTTGAACTCATTACCAGTATAAAAGACACCTGTCCACAACTTCAAACAGTCACTCTCCAAACTCCACTATGGCCAAGACCAAAGAGCTGTCAAAGGACACCAGAAACAAAACTGTAGACCTGCACCAGGTTAGGAAGACTGAATCTACAACAGGTAAGCAGCTTGGTGTGAAGAAATCAACTGGGGCAGCAATTATTAGAAAATGGAAGACATACAAGACCACTGATAATCTCCCTCGATCTGCGGCTCCATGCAAGATCTCACCCTCATCAAAATGATCACAAGAACGGTGAGCAAAAATCCCAGAACCACCTGGGGGGACATAGTGAATGACCTGCAGAGAGCTGGGACCAAAGTAACAAAGGCCACCATCAGTAACACACTATGCTGCCAGGGACTCAAACCCTGCAGTGCCAGACGTGTCCCCCTGCTTAAGACAGTACATGTCCAGGCCCGTCTGAAGTTTGCTAGAGAGTGTTTGGATGATCCAGAAGAGGACTGGGAGAATGTCATATGGTCACATGAAACCAAAATAAAACTCAACTTGTCGTGTTTGGAGGAGAAAGAATGCAGAGTTGCATCCAAAGAACATCATACCTACTGTGAAGCATGGGGGTAGAAACATCATGCTTTGGGGTGATTTTGAGTGAAAACCTCCTTCCATCAACAAGGGCATTGAAGGTGAAACATGGCTGGGTCTTTCAACATGACAGTGATCCCAAACACACAGTCTAGGTATCAAAGGAGTGGCTTCATAAGAAGCATTTCAAGGTCCTGGAGTGGCCGAGCCAGTCTCCAGATCTCAACCCCATAGAAAATCTTTGGAGAGAGTTGAAAGTTCGTGTTACCGAGCACCAACCCCAAAACATCACTGCTCTAGAGGAGATCTGCATGGAGGAATGGGCCAAAATACCAGCAACAGTCTGAACCTTGTAAAGACCTCTGTCACTGCCAACAAAGGGTATATGACAAAGTACTGAGATGAACTTTTATTATTGACCAAATACTTATTTTCCAACATAATTTACTAATTAATTCATTAAAAATCCTACAATGTGATTTCCTGGTGGGTTCCTTGTAGTTCCTATAGTGTCTAAAAGTAGATTGGGAGCCAGAGCTTTCAGCTATCAAGCTTCTCTTCTGTGGAATAAACTACCACTCTGTGTTTGGGAGGCAGACACGATCAACACCTTTAAGAGTAGACTTAAGACTTTCCTTTTTGATAAAGCTTATAATTAGGGCTGGCTCAGGTCATCCCTTAGTTATGCTGCCATAGAACTAGACTGCTGGGGGACTCACACACTCTCCCCTTCTCTCTCTCTCTCTCTCTCTCTCTCCCCTTCTCTCTATCTATCTATCTATCTATCTATCTATCTATCTATCTATCTATCTATCTATCTATCTATCTATCTATCTATCTATGTTCCTGGTGGGGTAGGCTTGCGCGAACCTGGTGAAGTGGTCCACCACTACCAGAATATACTCACATCCACCTCTGCATGCTTCCAGGTGAAGGAAATCGATGCACACTAGCTCAAGGGGCGAGTTTGACGTGATGCTTCCCATTGGTGCTCTTTCATGCATGGCTGGCTTCTTCTGTTTAATACAAGGGCACTTTCTGGTTACATACTCTTCTATTTCTTTTTTCATGAAAGGCCAATAGAATCGCTCCCTTGCTAGGCTCAGGACCTTCTCAACACCAACGTGACTCATGTTGTTATGTAGCTGGGTGAGTACTGTATGTTTGTAGGTGGCGGGCAGGACCAGTTGTCGTCGGCTTGCACTCTTCCTGTAGAGGAGGTTATCCTCTATGTGTAATCTACCCCACTCTCGTAACAGCCTCCTTGTGTGTGTGTCAATTTTCTCCCTGTCTCCTTCCGTCAGTGGTGTGTCTCTTTCTTTCATTTCCATAACTTTCCCAATAGCAGGATCTTTTCTTTGTTCCCTCACCAGCTCGTCATGGCTGATTGCCTGCAGAGGTTCAACTTGGGTTTGACCATGGGATGTTAGGTTGAGGGCTGCCACCCAGGCTACATCTCCCTGTAGTGCTCTCCGGCCTCCTTCCCATACAGCACCTACTGCCTCCTCCGATAGCGCTTCTGTGCACTCCGCCATGAAGGTGTTGATGTCTTGGGGGCAGCGTGATAACGTGTCTGCATCAATGTTGGTTTTACCTGGCCTGTATTTGATGTCAAACTGGAAATCAGCATTTAGCTTGGCAGTACTCAGGACATATGTGAGGGGGTTGTTGTCTGTGAAGACTGTGAAATGAGGGGCGTAGAACAGATAATCGCGGAACTTATCACATATCGCCCACTTCAACGCCAGGAATTCAAGCTTTCCACTGTGTAGGTGATAATTCTGTTCTGCTGGTGTTAGTGTGCGTGACCCATATCCAATCACCCTCATCCTGCCATCCTGGTTCTGATAAAGGACTGCACCGAGACCTTTTTGGGAGGCATCTGTGTGGAGTGTAAAGGGGCGGTTGAAATCAGGATAGGCCAGCACTGGAGGTTTGGTCAGTCGGTCCACCAGCTGTTCAAGGACCTGCTGGTGTTGCGAAGTCCACTCTACAGGGGTTCGGGATGACGGCTGGTGGCCTTTCGTTTTTCTCTGTGACGGCCTGGGTTGAGTGTTGTCAGGCTCTGATCGGAGCAGGTCGTACAAGGGCTTGGCTATACGTGAGAAGTCCTGCACATATGTTCGATAATAGCTCAGAAACCCAAGCAACTGTCTGACGTCCCCGACTGTCTGTGGTGTCTTGTGTTTCAGTACCCGCACTGCTTCAAGGTCTTTGGGATCCATTTTTATCCCTTCTTCTGACACCAAGCGGCCAACATATCGTACCTCTTTACGGAAGAGCTCACATTTCTCTGGCTTCAGCTTTACTCCGTGGCGTTGTAAGGCCTGGAGGACTCTGCGTAATACCTGCACATGCTCATCGAAGGACCTGGAGAAGCACAACACATCGTCGAGGTAAGGGATACAACACTCGTCCCTTAGCGTGTCAAGCATCCCCTCCATGCTCCTTTGAAAGGCTGCTGGTGCGTTAGACAGCCCGAAGGGGATTCGCACCCACTCGTAGAGTCCCCATGGGGTTGTGAATGCAGTCAGGTACCTCGATCCTTCGGCAATAAAGCCTTGATGGTACGCCTTCCCCTGATCCAAGATCGAGAACCATGAATACCCTCCCAGGGAGTCAGTGAGGTCCTGGATTCTAGGAAGAGGGTGACGATCTGGTACAGTTTTGTTGTTTAGGAGCCGGTAGTCAACACACAGACGTAAGGACCCATCTTTCTTCCTTACACAGATGACAGGAGCAGCATAAGGTGACTGGGACTTCACAATCCATCCTTTAACCAACAGCTCCTGGATGTACTCCTTTACTTCACTGTAGAGTGGTTTTGGGATGGACGCGTAGGCCCTCTGGACTGGGATGTCATCCTTAGTCCTGATCTCCATCTGTAGAGAGGGGATACATCCTATGTCATCGCTACTACGGGAGATTGCTCCACATTCCTCCTGGAGTACTTCCTTCCATCTGTTGTTGTTCAGAGCTCAGGTGACTGATATCAACGGGAGGGAGCCAGGACTCAGGTGGACAGGTGCTGGGAGAAGAGACACCATTAACCTCGACTGTTGTTATCTTTCCTGGTGTGAAATCAGCCTGTTGGGGCTCTGGTGCATTAGTCTCAATAACCTTGAGGACATGCTGAATGGTTCCCAAAGATGTTCTCTTTGGCACAGTGACCTCATGTTTTGAGTGATTGGATATGGGCACCTTAACATAAGGCCGTCGAGAGTTGTCGATCTCCAAGAGGCCTTCTCCTACACTCAACTGTCCTAAGGCGGTACTTTCGTCAGCTGGTTCATACAAAACAAGGGGGTCAGAGGCATCAAAGTTCAGGGGCACCCTACACGACACATGAACTGTCCTGCCAGGGGGGATGATAATGTGGTCTTTCCCCAATCTTATTGTAACTGGATCACAGCATGACTGAGGCGACACCTGGAGGAAATTCACCATGGCCTCCACCTGTTCTTCCTCTACTCCGAATGCTCTGCGGAGAAGGCTGACAACTGTAGTGACTGCCTCGCCAGAAGACTCCTTCCGTCTGATGATCTCCATCAGAACGTTGGCTCTAAGCAGGGGTTGGGCCAGTGGCAACTGGCTGACAAGGAAAGGGGCTTGTATGGTGAGATTGGGGTCGTCATTCCCTGCTAGATTGACAGTGAGTTCAACCCATCCTCTGTATGGGACAGCATGGCCAGTGACTGCATAGACACCAAGTTCTTCCTCTAAGAGCTCAGAAAGGGGTCTTACTGTATAATTGGGGATGTGAGTGTTAGCCCATTCTTGGTCGACTATGCTCACTTGCGAGCCTGAATCAAACAGGACTGTTACTGGGTAACCGCCAACCAAACATTTCAGTAAACTTTTCTTTCCAACCAGGGGTACTTTGCAGGTGATGCTACTCTGACAGGTAGGTGTGTGTGGCTTCTGGTATTTGTTTTGCTTGGGATGTCTTGTTATTGGATTGGGGGTGTGACCTACTGCTTGGGACTGAAACTGCACACTGGTCTCTGGGTGTCCCTCCCCAGAGACCGAGTCCCGTTTCCCTGCACCTTGACTCGTTTCAAACATCCCACTGCCCTGTGTCCTGCTTCTCCACACACGAAGCAGTGGTTGCACTCCTGTAGGTTCTGCTCTGTGCATTTCAGACAACAAGCTGCTCTACCTCTCGTCTGGACTGTGGGTTGTCTCAGTTGTGGTTGGATAGACACAGCTGAGGGATGGTTGAGAGGACGGATGTGGCTGGATGTGGACTGGCATAGGGGTTGGCATGGTAAGAGGGGGAGACATCTGAGTGTTTGCCGTTTGCTGCTCCATCAAAGAAGCCACCATGTGTGTCAGGGTCTCCACCTGGGCACTGAGCTGTTGTATTGTCTGGAGATTTTTACTGTCTGTCGCTGTATTCAGTGTCTTGCCATTGTGGTGATAGTCTCCTGTCTCTACCTTGGCACTGTGTGCTTGTGTTGTCTTTTGTCTAAGGGGTTGGCCAAGTCTGCGCTGATGCTCGTTCTCATCATTTATTATTTGGACCTGGCGAAGAATTTCCTCATCTGTAACTTGGCTGTTCGAGGTCAGAGGTCTCAGTCTCTGTCAGAGGTCAGCATGTTTTGGCCCCAAGCCCTGATAGATAGTATGGAGGAAAACTTCCTGGATGGTCATGGGATCATATGAAATGTCTGTATTGGCCTGTCGGGACTGGGAAAGTAGTTTCTGTTTGAGCCCAATCATTCGATACAGAAACTGCTGGGGTGATTCTTGGTCTGATTGCCTGGCACACATCAACTCCTGGAACATCTCAGTCGTTGCTTTCTCACCGAGGTGGGACCTGAGGAAGCCTTTGAGTTCAGATACTGTAATTGAATCTTTGTTTACCAGCATATCCTTAAAGGCGCCTGGTTTGATGATCCTCAACACCCCTCTCACCACCTCTGCCTCTGAGAAACCCTCTTTTATTCCCTCATCAATTTGTTTGCTGATATTGTTATAGTTCATGTCAGAACTCTGGTCTCCAACCTGACCACCATGTACCTTGAAGTCTGTGCGTTGCAGGCAGGAGAGGTCTTTCAGGACTACTGGTCTCTCTGAGATAACCTGGGGAATACAGTCTGGCCCTGACTCACCATGGCAGGGGTAGGTTGCAGTCAGCGGGGCTGCTGTAGATTCACATCGTCGGAGTTTCTCACCTAGCTCTGTGTACACCCGTCTCAGTTCTTCTACTGACTGTATTGTTGTGTTTGTATGAGTGTCAGGGTGGAGTTGTGTGTGCATAACTGTGCTGTTAGGGTGGGAATGAGGTTGTGATGCAGAGTTTGGGATCGTAGTAGATGTGTGGTCACTAGGTGTAACATGTGTGTCACCATCACTTAATGCACTCACAGAAAAATGAACTGGGGCATCAACATTCATTACTTTACATATCAAATCATTCAAAACCAGTAATTGACACATACCTTCATCCTCAAGTTCTAGTAAATTGCTAGATTGCATGTAAGAGAGCACATACTCCATGCAAGCTTCTTCATCATTTGGATTCAGCTCTCCACCCTGTTGGCTGTCGATTGCAATGTCTTTTGCAACCTGATAGATGTCGTTGCTCGAGAGTCTGAAGAGTTGCTTCTTGATGCTCCATACTAATTCTTTGCGAGCTGCTGACATGGTGTGTAGAGTTTGTTAGTTCAGTGAATCAGTAGTATAGTGACTTGGGAAGTGGAATGGGTGTGTGCGTGTTGACCTCCCGATCCCCTGATGCAGGTGTACGATGACCACCGAATCAGCAGTGTAAGCTGTCTGGTAACCAGCGTGCGTTGTCCTCAGGATCAGCAGGGTGGCTCCCTGGTGACTAGTGTGCGTTGGCCTCAGGATCAGCAGAGCGGCTCCTAGAGATGTGAAGATCCACCATCATCATTGGTCTCCCCTCCTGGACACCCTCAGATTGACTCCTGGCCTGCAGCAGCGTCTTTTCACCTTGGTCGTATGGTTCTAGTATCACTGGATCTACTCCTCAGTGGTTGTGAAGAGAAGAGATCCCGGACGAGCCCCCACAGTTTGTTACGAGTTTCAAATAGCTGAAGTTATGTAACAAAAAGAAGTTGGTTTGGGTTCACGGTTCTCAGCTCTCTGGAAAATGAAATTATAAACACAGTGAGTCGGAGCGCAAACCGCCATCTATCTCCACAAAGTTTGTCTGAGAGGAGAGGGCGGAGTCGCTCACTTTAGGACCCCCGGTGAAACATTACCTGCACTTTGGTTCCGCTTTCTTTTTCTTTCCTTCCCCCCCAGTAAGATTGTTCTTTACAACAGAGTGTGAAATTACATTTCGCATTGGGTTAACTAATACCACATATATTATATATTATATATATTAAATACATATCTAAACCTATGTAAATAGGGAAAAAAACCAAAAAGTGACTGTGTTTTAAGTTGCTGTGCTTTCACATTAGGGTGTATCACAGTTGCATTATTCAGCGATCTATTAAGATGTATTTATGATAATCTGAAGGGTTACCGTGATTGTTACATAATGAGTGTAATATGTGTCTAGTTGCGTATAAAACCCTAAAACAAAATTAAATAATCTGGTAACTAATTGAAAGTCTAATCAGTCCGTTTGCCACTTGGGTAACCCCCGGTCGTGAAAACGCCCCTAACAAACGCCCTCACGCCTGATCGTATAAGGCAATTACATCTATGGAAAGAGTGTTTCTGAGGTGTTTGGGTCCAATTACGAGAACTTCAGCTTTATCTGAATTTAGCATCAGAAAATTGTGGGTAATCCATTTTTTTAAATCCTTAAGGCATGCTTGGAATTTAGTTAAATGATTGGTTTCATCAGGCTTTATTGATAAATATAATTGGGTGTCGTCGGCATAACAGTGAAAGTTAGTGATTCCTAAGAATGTTCCTTAGAGGAAGGATATATAAACTTAATAGAAGTGGTCCTAATACAGAACCTTGTGGGACTATATGGGAAACTTTGGTTTGCATGAAGGATTCATCATTAACATTAACAAACTGAGATTGGTCTAGGAAATATTACTTAAAGTACAGAGATGAGTCCTTTAGCCATTAGGAAGTCGCTTGTAACTTTGACTAGTGCGGTCTCTGTGCTATAATTTACTCTAAATCCTGACTGAAACTCCTCAAATAAACTGTCTGTATTGAGAAAATCACACAGCTGATTGGCTACAGCTTTCTCAAGCACCTTAGAGAGGAATGAAAGGTTTAATATCAGCCTGTAGTTGGCTAAAACCTCTTGAGTTTAAGAAGAGGTTTAATTACAGCTGTTTTAAAGGATTGTGGTACATATCCTCATAATCATATCCAATAAGGAAGGGCAAACTATAGGTAATACATCCTTGGCCATGTTTCTAGACATGAGAGCTCCTCCATCCAAAGTGGGATGGATGCCGTCTCTCCTAATCAGAGCAGGTTTTCCCCAGAGAGGTGTCCAATTATCTATCTCACACATCATGCAACTCTAACTAAATCATTTACCACAAGTAAACACAAACACACAACCTTTAAAGATTATGGACATAAAGTAGAGGTGGAGGCACAAAGATCAATATCTGGATTTGAAGAATCTATTATGGATCATTCACATAAAACATGTGAATACTCGGGATGATGACGTATGTCCTGTATGACAGTATGTTGAACTAGTGAATTATGTTGTCCACCAGAGGCCACTGACAAATCATTACACATCTTGATAACACATCTTTGAAAAACACACTGAGGGCTTTCTTATTCATTTATGTTATGTGTTGATATTAAAAAAAATATTCAAAATAATAATATTGTGTGTATGCCGTCTGTGTTTGGATGTTGAGCTGTGACGTTTTGACGTTTGGCCTCATGTTTCTGAATCTGACAATAAAAATACATCAAATGAAAGCTTCTATTATTTATTATCCTTTTTTATTTGACACAGCAGGTGATGCTGCAGTCACATTTATTAAATAAGAAAAATGTAAAAAATGATGTTTAAAAAGATTAATTATCCTGTAAATGAGCTTTTTATTGTGGATAAACTGTCAGCTGTTTGCTGGAGCTGCAACAATTAGTCCATTAATTGATTCATCCATCAACAGAAAATGAAGTTAATACGTCCATCAGTTCAGGCTGTTATGATCATAGGATACAGATCAACACATGAATACAACAATAATCAATGATCAGCAGATACTTACTGTCATTATGTGTGTTATAGTTAGTTAAAACTCTTCCAACATTTGTTAAAACCTTCGTCACAACTTGACGTTTCAGTGAACTTTCAGCCGGTGGTGGTTTTCTCTCCGACAGCTTTTGGACTTGAAAATTCATGGAGACTCATAAAGATTAAACTCACAACGTCCGAACCTCCAAAGAGTCGAACAGACTGAGCTACCTGGTCTGAGAACATTAGCTTCTTTTTTTACAGCTTTTTAAATGTGTATATATGTGACTGTTGGCTTTAGACACTGTTTACAACCAGTGAGATATCAGGTTGGTACTAAATAACATGAGAAAGTTTCTCCAACAGGAGGAGACTCTCCCTCCTACAGAAGACACAGAAACGCTGAGGAACCAGACTTGAACCAGAACCCAAACCCAGGATACAGAGGCTGAGTGAAGGTGGTGTTGAAGGTGTGGAGGTGGATCAGTGAGTCAGAGGAGACTCTGTAGAAGGTCAGAGTGCCAGCAGGACAGTCCACATACACTCCTACTCTACCAGAGCCAGAGGAGGAGGAGGAGGAGGAGGAGGAGGAGGAGGAGGAGATGACTGTTCTTATGTCATTGTACCAAACAGAGTAACGACCATCAGAGCAGCTCAGACTCCAGGACTGATCATTACATCCAAACTCACAGTATTTAATGTCTCCTTTCCGTCTGATTCCTCTGTAACTCACTGATATATAAACTTTTCTTCTCCACTCGACCTCCCAGTAACATCGATCAGTCAGAACATTTCTACACATCAGCTGAGGCTTGCAGTCAAATCTGTCTGGATGATCAGGATATGACTGATCCTTCTTCACATATGTCACCTTCCAGTTGTTGTCAGACAGTTTGAGTTTTCTGTGTGCTGTGTTTGGATCCAGTGTGAGTTCACAGAAATCTGATGGAGAGAACGAGACATAATACAGCTGCAGTTATTGATCTATCATCTGTTTGATGATGACATCATCTTCATCCTCAGCAGGATGTGAATGAGTGATGTCACAGTTTGAAGTTTGCTTTGTTTCATGAATGAAATGAAGAACACACTTACACTTCCTCAGACCTGGTTTCAACCATTGGACTCCAGCAGGCTGCAGGCTGAAAGGAGGAGGGGGGTCAGAGCAGCACGTTTTCTTTCAGCATGCAAACATGGACGTTGCATGTCATTTTTGTTTTTTTCATTTTATCCTCAGACATTCACGAGGAGCTGAAAGGACTTTCATTTACTTTACTGTCACACTTTCAGTCATCAATTTATCTACAAAGTTCCTCATCTTTTAATTAATTATTTCATTTTCTCCAACAACTTTCAGAATACACTTAAATTAAACTCAATAGGATTGCGTGTGTCTGGTTATGTTTAGCATCTCTTTCACATTTAAAGTCGTCACAATTCTGTCTTGATTTTATCTTTTTTTTACTCTTTTTCTTCTACACGTGTTTTTTCACTATTTGATGTTGTTTTGTTTTTAAGACTCTTTTATATTTTAATGACTTGTTGAAATGAAGGGCAGACTTTGTGTAAGGGCACTGGGCTTTTTTCCTCTCCTGCACAGCCACTATAACTTCTATTTAATATTTGATCATAACTATTACTGTAACTCAGTCTGGGTGAGGACTCGTCCCACTAAACTTGTCCCTGTTTTACGTCTTCAGAAACGATCAATACGAATTATCAACTGTGTACATCAAACTCATTCATCTCAACCGTTGTTTTTCCAGTCAGCATCCTCAGTGTTTATCAAGTCAACCAACTACAGATCTCTTTATTAGTGTGCAGTTGTTTGAACAGAACCCTTCCCTCATATTTTCATCAGCAGTATTCCTACAATCATCAACAATCATCTTCAACTGTAAACTCAGGCTTCCTGTCTGTCAATCATCTTAACTACAGTTTGGTTTAATTTACAGGTACAGTGACATGGAAAGCTCCACCATCTCACAGATTAAGAAATCTGGTAAAAGCTTGTTTTAATCTCTGCACTGCCCACCAATAATTAGTCATTTTAATTATTCTTAATGACTTGTACTTGTGTACTTGTAGAGATGGATGTTTGATAGTGTGTGAAATTTTATCTTGTCTTGTTCTTTTTCATCCTCGTATTGGAGACTTAAAAACTATTTTAATAAAAACACACATATCCTTGGCAAAATGTATGCATTAAAACAGCCAAAATTAAACAATGAAATGGACAAAAATGTCTCTGTTGATGCACAACGGTTCAATTTTAAAACATTTTTCAGATGAGCAAGTAACCATTTAGATTCCCAATATGAGGTCTGTTTATTAAAGTATTTTGAAGTTAGCTTCAACGTTTTCTCGACTGTCCCAGAATTACCCCAGACACCGTATGTTTGTGTCCCTGGTTCTATTTTTACCTTCACCAGGACAACAGGACATTGATAAGTTTGAGCTCTGCCCATGCCACCCCGGTAGATCCAGAAACCTTCAAACACTCTAAACAAGTTGAGATCTGTGATCATCTCTGACAGAAAATATGTTTCCAGCTCTTCCTTCTCTATCAGACATTGTCTCTTGGTACCTGAGAGTCTCCAGTCTCCAGTGTGGATCCTCCAGTTTAGCAGACAGCAGCTTCTCTCCTGAGTCTCCTGGATGGTTGTAGCTCAGGTCCAGCTCTCTCAGGTGGGAGGGGTTGGAGCTCAGAGCTGAGGCCAAAGAAGCACAGCCTTCCTCTGTGATCAGACATCCTGACAGCCTGCAGACACACAAAACAACACACATGTCAGACAGTCTGAGAGTACTGCTATGTGCAGTCTGATACAACAATGAACTGGCTCCTAACTAACTAACTAAAAGATGAAGTGAATCAGGGAGGTTCAGAAAGTTGAGCATCCAGCCAGATGGGAGAAGTCACCATCTGAGAGATGATTCAGCATGTTTTTACCTCGTCATTGTGATCTAAATGTTAAAAACATTCAAATGTGTTCATGAAGAGTGAAGCTGTAGAATAAAAACATGTATTTATATCAGTGCTGTTGAAGGAAGAACAAGGAGCCTCCTGCCATTAAAAGTGACTTCACAGTGGTTCATGTAAGTATCCACAGACAGAGGCCACAGGTCTGTTCTTTAGCCTGAACCTGGTCCTCCATGAATACTTGGCTGTTCAGGTCCAACAGTTTTTACACACATTTAGAAGAAACCTGTAAATCAACTTTAGTTTGAGAATCATATCAGCAGAGACAATGCTGCACAGGTTTAATGTTTATCCTCCTGTCATGGTTTGGTTCTGTCTGTTTTGTGCTGTTGTTTTTCCCTTTTGGTGCTCCTTGTCTCTCCCCTCCTCCTTCCTGTTCTCTTGCAGGTGCAGAGGTGTGATTGGCCCCTCCCTTTTCCTGCCTACAGACTCGCCTACAGACTCACCCCTCAGCCTATCAGCCTCTTCCCTCCTCCTTTTAGGCCTGGCTTTCCCTGACTGCAGCGCCAGAGTATTACTTCCCATGTGCTCCAACCGCATGTCTGGTTCCTTTGTTCTCCTGAGAGATCACCTTGGCTTAAGTTCTCCACCTGAGAAGGTCGCTTTATGTTTGGGTTTTTGAGGACATTGGCTCTTTGTAGTGCCTTTCTACTTGTTTGATTTTCATTTTTTGTGGACTTACTACATTAAAGTGACTTTTGGTTAAACACCTTCACGTGATCTGTCTCTGCTTTGGGGTCCTACTCTGGTCACACAACAGAATACTCTGGCCAATTATGGACCCCGCAGAGATACAGAAGGTTAAACAAGCCATCTCCTCACAAGGTGCACTTGTCGGCCAGCATGAGAACGCCCTGTCGGTGATCATGGACAAGCTCCTCCACCTGTCCACCAGCATGACTCAGCTTGACCAACGACTCAACCAGGTCGTGACTCAGCTCTCAGCTCTGGCAGACCCCGTTCCTCCTCCAAGCCCGCCGGTTCCTGTTCCCGCTGAAGCAGCCTCCCCGGCCCGGCCTAACAATCCACGTGAGCCATTCATACCCACTCCTGACAGATACTCTGGAGAGCTAGGGTCATGTAGCCAGTTCCTCTACCAGTGTTCTCTAGTTTTTGACCAGCAGCCTTTGACTTATTCATCTGACAAATCCAAGATAGCCTTTGTTTGCAGTTTGCTCTTTGGTAGGGCTTCGGCTTGGGCCTTAGCTATGGCTAATTCTAACTCTCCCGCCTGGCAGTCCTATCTCCCATTTTGCAGTGAATTGCGTAAGGTTTTTGACCACCCTCTCCAGAGTAAGGAGGCCGGGAATAGACTTCTTTCCCTGCGACAGGGCTCACACTCTGTAGCTGACTACTCTGTGGAATTTCGCATTCATGCTATAGAGGCCGGTTGGGATGAGAAGGCCCTTCAAGGAATTTTTATGCGTGGGCTCAGGGAGGAACTCAAGGATGAGCTAGCTGCTCGTGATGAGACCTCATCTCTAGAAAAACTAATCTCCTTGGCCATCCGTTTGGACAACCGCTTATGTGAGAGACGCAGGGAAAGAGCAGCTAGCTCCCGGGCCCCGTTGTTGCCCAAGCCCTTTCGACTCCCTGGTTCCCTGCAACCCCATCCCCTCCAGGAGGCCCCATCTCCCAGCGTGGTGACTCCGGCAGCTCCCCCCTCTCCTGTTCCTGAGGAGCCCATGCAGTTGGGGAGGATGAAGCTTTCTCCTGCTGAGCGTCAGCGTCGCCTTCTTCAGAGGCTCTGCATCTACTGTGGTGCAGCTGATCACTACCTCGCCAACTGCCCTGCTCGGCCAAAAGACCAGGCTCATCAGCCGCCAAGGGGACGCTGGTGAGCCAAACCTCAGTAAGTCTTTCCCCTTCTAACCGGATCCAGCTCGAGGGAACTGTTTCTTTTGTTCAGACTAAAGTCCCTCTCCCAGTTTTAGTTGACTCGGGTTCAGATGACAATTTTATTGACAGTGGCATCGTCACTAAGTTTAACATTCCCTCCGAACCCTCATCTAAGCCAAAGGAGGTTTTTGCCCTTGATGGTCGACTTCTAGCCCTAGTTACCCTCCGTACAGCCCCTGTGTCTCTGCTTCTGTCTGGTAATCATCATGAGACTATATCTTTCTACCTCATTCCCTCACCTTCCTCACCCTTAGTTTTAGGTCTCCCTTGGCTCAAGACCCACAACCCCCACATCGATTGGTCATCTTTATCTATTACTAACTGGAGTTTATTCTGTCACTCTCACTGCTTGCACTCGGCTGTTCCCTCTGTCATTTCCACCCCGGTTTCCCCCAAGCCCGTAGATCTTACTCTCGTACCCCCTGAATATCACAACCTCCAGGAGGTTTTTAGCAAGGATCGAGCTTTGTCCATTCCTCCCCATAGACCTTATGACTGTGGCATTGACTTGCTCCCTGGAGCCTCTTTTCCCTCGAGCAAGCTCTATAACCTCTCCAGGCCGGAACGGGAGGCTATGGAGGTCTACATTTCTGACTCTCTGGCTGCTGGACTAATCCGCCCTTCCTCCTCACCTATGGGGGCGGGGTTTTTCTTTGTAGACAAAAAGGACAAGACTCTTCGGCCCTGCATTGACTACAGAGGGTTGAACGAAATAACCATTAAGGATAAGTACCCTCTCCCCCTCCTCGACTCAGCCTTCACTCCTCTCCACCAGGCCACCATCTTCACCAAGCTGGACTTGCGAAACGCTTATCACTTGGTGAGGATTAAGGAGGGGGATGAATGGAAGACTGGTTTCAACACCCCGCTGGGTCATTTTGAATATCTTGTCATGCCTTTTGGACTAACTAATGCTCCTGCTGTGTTTCAGCGTCTTGTTAATGATGTCCTACGTGACATGCTCAATCGATTTGTGTTTGTTTACCTTGACGATATTTTAATTTTCTCTCGCTCCCAACAGGAACACATTCGACATGTCAGGCTGGTCCTCCAGAGACTCTTGGAGAACAAGCTTTTTGTTAAGGCAGAGAAATGTGTTTTTAATGTTGCCTCTGTCAGCTTCCTGGGCTTTGTGGTGGAGAGGGGGCAGATCAGATCAGACCCAGCCAAGATTAAGGCTGTGGAGGAATGGCCCACTCCCACCACAAGAAAGCAGCTGCAGAGATTCCTTGGGTTTGCCAACTTTTACCGCCGGTTCGTCCGGAATTACAGTCGTGTTGCTGCTCCCCTAACCTGTTTAACATCTGTTAAGTCTCCTTTTGTTTGGTCCCCAGATGCCGAAGCTGCTTTCATTAGGCTAAAGAGTCTGTTCTCTTCTGCTCCTGTGTTGTGTCACCCTGATCCTGCTGTTCAGTTCGTGGTGGAGGTGGATGCTTCGGACACTGGGGTGGGGGCTGTCCTTTCTCAGCGCTCTCCCTCCGACCAGAAGCTGCACCCCTGTGCCTTCTTTTCCCGCCGCCTGACTCCTGCAGAGAGCAACTACGATGTGGGAAATCGGGAATTACTGGCAGTGGTGCTGGCACTGCAGGAGTGGAGGCACTGGCTGGAGGGCTCCACTCTACCATTTGTTGTTTGGACTGACCATAAAAACCTGTCTTACCTCCGTTCTGCTCGCAGGCTTAACTCCCGCCAGGCTAGGTGGGCCCTGTTCCTGGGACGTTTTAACTTCACTCTGACCTACCGGCCTGGCTCCAGAAATGCCAAGCCCGATGCCCTTTCGCGACAGTTTTCTCCTTTCATTGAGGATTCTGCTGAGGACACCATCCTGCCACCCACCTGCGTGGTGGAAGCGGCCAGATGGGAGGTCGAGCGGTTGGTCCAGGAGGCCCTGGCTGACCATCCAGTTCCTGAGGGTGGCCCTCCTGACCGGCTGTTTGTGCCCCCATCTGTCCGTACCCCCGTGCTCCAGTGGGGACATGCCTCCAAGGTGGCATGCCATCCTGGTATACACCGAACTCTGTCTTTGCTCCAACAGCGTTTCTGGTGGCCCTCTATGTCCGCCGACACCAGGGAATATGTCTCTGCCTGCTCTGTCTGCGCTCGCGGTAAGGCCTCTCATCGTGCTCCTGCTGGGTTTCTTCGCCCCCTCCCTGTTCCCCACCGCCCCTGGTCTCACATAGCTGTTGACTTTGTTACCGGTCTGCCTCCTTCTGAGGGCTACGACACCATTTTAACCGTAGTAGACCGTTTCTCCAAGTCGGTGCATTTTATCCCCCTGTCCAAACTCCCCTCTGCTCTGGAGACTGCTAACCTTCTCACTCTGCATGTTTTCAGGTTACACGGCATCCCCCAGGACATTGTTTCAGACAGAGGTCCCCAATTCGCCTCCCGAGTTTGGCAGGCTTTCTGCCAGGCGGTGGGGGCGTCTGCCAGCCTTTCCTCTGGATACCACCCTCAAACCAATGGCCAGACAGAGCGGGCAAATCAGGACCTGGAGGCAGCCTTGCGCTGCGTTGCTGCTCACCACCCGTCCTCCTGGTCCATTCACCTCCCTTGGGTGGAATACGCCCACAACTCCTTGGTGTGTTCGGCTACTGGCATGTCCCCGTTTATGGCTGCTAATGGTTTCCAGCCCCCACTGTTCCCTGCACAGGAGGCTGAGGTGGCCGTTCCCTCCGTCCAAGCGCATCTCCAGCGTGTCCGTCAGGTCTGGCGGGAGACACGGGCAGCTCTCACCCGGACGGCAGCTCGGAACCAGAGGTTGGCAGACCGTCGTCGCTCTCCTGCTCCCCCGTACCAGCCAGGCCAGGAGGTCTGGCTATCCTCCCGTGACCTACCTCTCAGGACGGAATCGCGTAAACTTACTCCCAGATACATCGGCCCTTTCCCCATTGACCGCATCATCAATCCCAGTGTGGTGAGACTGAAGTTACCCCCCTCTCTCAACATCCACCCATCTTTTTATGTCTCTCTCATCAAGCCTGTTTCCACCAGCCTCCTCTGCCCACCAGCCGACCCCCCTCCTCCCCCCCGGATCATCGACGATCACCCTGCTTTCTCTGTCCGGCAACTCCTGGATGTTCGGAGGAGAGGTCGAGGTTTTCAATACCTTGTTGACTGGGAGGGTTATGGCCCGGAGGAGAGGTCATGGCTTTCTCGCTCCCTGATTTTGGACCCTGAGTTAATTAGAGATTTTTATGTTAGGTACCCGGACAAGCCCGGCAGGCCGCCAGGAGGCGTCCCTTGAGGGGGGGGTACTGTCATGGTTTGGTTCTGTCTGTTTTGTGCTGTTGTTTTTCCCTTTTGGTGCTCCTTGTCTCTCCCCTCCTCCTTCCTGTTCTCTTGCAGGTGCAGAGGTGTGATTGGCCCCTCCCTTTTCCTGCCTACAGACTCGCCTACAGACTCACCCCTCAGCCTATCAGCCTCTTCCCTCCTCCTTTTAGGCCTGGCTTTCCCTGACTGCAGCGCCAGAGTATTACTTCCCATGTGCTCCAACCGCATGTCTGGTTCCTTTGTTCTCCTGAGAGATCACCTTGGCTTAAGTTCTCCACCTGAGAAGGTCGCTTTATGTTTGGTTTTTTGAGGACATTGGCTCTTTGTAGTGCCTTTCTACTTGTTTGATTTTCATTTTTTGTGGACTTACTACATTAAAGTGACTTTTGATTAAACACCTTCACGTGATCTGTCTCTGCTTTGGGGTCCTACTCTGGTCACACAACACCTCCAATATCATTCAGATTTTAAATGGCCACCTGTTGAACAGGTCGATGAGACAGAATTTTTTTGTTCTGTACATGTGACATCATTGCACGTCTGTCCGTCCTGGGAGAGGGATCCCTCCTCTGTGGCTCTTCCTGAGGTTTCTTCCACCTTTTTTCCTGTTAAAAGGTTTTTTGGTGGTCAAGTTTTTCCTCACTAATCGAGGGTCTAAGGACAGAGGGTGTCACTCCCTGTACAGATTGTAAAGCCCTCTGAGACAAATGTATTTTGTGATTTTGGGCTATATAAATAAAATTTGATTTGATTTGCAGTATTTTCTGGACTATAATCCGCTACTTTTTTCCCATACTTTGAACCATGCGGCTTATACAGAGATGCAGCTTTTCTATTAATTTTTCTTCAGCCCACAAGGGGGTATATAATATTATTACACTCTCACCCCCTCAAAATGGAAAACCCATGAATAAATTCCTATGATGCAGCTTTTAAGTTGAATGCCATCGATCTGGTTATCCGTGAAGGAAACAGAGCGGCTGCACGTAAGCTTGCCGTTAATGAATCTATGATGAGACGGTATGTGATGAAGATTATCTGAGGCTGTTCAACTCTGACACTGAAGAGGACGACTTCAGTGTCTTCAGTGCACAGAAGAAATGAAGTGACAGTGGTTTGGTGTTCATTAGTTTTAAATGCTCAGGAGGAAGATAAATAGTGACGTGTGGCTTCATTTCATGGGAGAATGAAGCCACTTTAATAGTTGCGCTGTAACAGTGTGCGGGAGGAAAAGGTGACAGTGATTTGGTGTTTAATGGTTTCAGTACGCAGGAGGAAGAAAAATAAAGTAACTTAGTTTTAGTGCACAGGAGGAAGATGAATAAAACCATCAATGACTTTTCTGTTTTGTTTATCAGCACTTTTATTGCTGCACTGTTCGGAAACAGCCTGGATGTGGGCGGCTTATATGTGACTAAATATATATTTAATTCAAATTTTAGTGGGTGCGGCTTATATTTAGGTGCTCCGTATGGTCCGGAAAGTACAGTGATTAGATTTGATTTGACTGGATATACTGCATGTGTGTTGTACAGTTTATAAAGCTGAAAATTCAAACATTCTGTGGAAAAAAAATCCTGATGGAAAACTTCTGAGAGAGGCTGAATTTATAGTTAAAGAAAGTATAATTTAATCTGACCTGAGAGTCTCCAGTCTACAGTGTGGACTCTTCAGTCCAGCAGACAGCAGCTTCACTCCTGAATCCTGCAGGTTGTTGTTACTCAGGTCCAGCTCTCTCAGACTACAGGACTGGGAGCTGAGAACTGATGACAGAGCTGCACAGCTTCTCTCTGAGAGGTTACAACCACTCAACCTGGAAATGATAGAAAACAAACAAGTAACAAGTTATTTATTTTTCTCTCCTATTAAAAAGTATTTAAATAATGTTAAAAAATAATCCAACTATCTGTGTACTTACAGAGCTTTGTTAGAGGCTTTGACCACTGGCAGCAGCCTCAGCAGAGCCTCCTCTGAAGCAGAGTATTTCTTCAGGTCAAACACGTCCACATCTTTTTCTGATGACAGTAAGATGAAGGCCAGAGCTGAACACTGAGCAGGAGACAGTTCATCTCTGGAGAGATATCCTGAACTCAGAGACTGTTGGATGTCCTCCACTAGAGATCGATCCTTCAGTTCATTCAGACAGTGGAACAGATTGATGCTTCTCTCTACAGACAGATTCTCACTGATCTTCTTCTTGATGTACTCGACTTTTTCCTGATTGGTCTGTGAGCTACTTCCTGTCTGAGTCAGCAGACCTCGTAGGAGTGTCTGATTGGTCTGCAGTGAAAGACCCAGGAGGAAGCGGAGGAACAAGTCCAGGTGTCCATTTGGACTCTGTAAGGCCTCGTCCACAGCTCTCTGGTAGAAAACTGTTGGTTTGTATTTAAACAGATCAGACCACCGGGAGGTTGTTTGTTCTTCTGCCAGCAGATTGACTCCAGACTTGAAGAAGGTCAGATGGACGTGAAGAGCAGCCAGAAACTCCTGAACACTCAGATGGACGAAGCAGAACACCTTGTCCAGGTACAGCCCTCTCTCCTCTTTAAACACCTGTGTGAACACTCCTGAGTACACTGAGGCTGCCGTGATATCGATGCCACACTCTGTCAGGTCTGATTCATAGAAGATCAGGTTGCCTTTCTGCAGCTGCTCAAAAGCCAGTTTTCCCAGAGACTCAATCATCTTCCTGCTCTTTTCATTCCAGTGTGGATCTGTCTCAGCTCCTCCATCATACTTGATGTTCTTCAGTTTGGTCTGGACCACCAGGAAGTGGATGTACATCTCAGTCAGGGTCTTGGGCAGCTCTCCTGTCTCACTGCTTTTCAACACATCCTCCAGAACTGTAGCAGTGATACAGCAGAAGACTGGGATGTGACACATGATGTGGAGGCTTCGTGATGTCTTCATGTGGGAGATGATGGTGCTGGCCTGCTTCTCATCTCTGAATCTCTTCCTGAAGTACTCCTCCTTCTGTGGATCAGTGAACCCTCTGACCTCTGTCACCATGCCGACACACTCAGGAAGGATCTGATTGGCTGCTGCGGGTCGTGTGGTTATCCAGAGGTGAGCAGAGGGAAACAGTTTCCCCCTGATGAGGTTTGTCAGCAGCACGTCCACTGAGGTGGACTCTGTAACATCAGTCAGGGTCTCATTGTTGTGGAAGTCCAGAGGAAGTCGACACTCGTCCAGACCGTCAAAGATGAAAACAACCTGGAAGTCTTCAAACCTGCAGATTCCTGCTTCTTTGGTTTCAGTAAAGAAGTGATGAACAAGCTCCACCAAGCTGAACTTTTTCTCTTTCAGCACATTCAGCTCTCTGAAGGTGAATGGAAACATGAACTGTATGTCCTGGTTGGCTTTGCCTTCAGCCCAGTCCAGAGTGAACTTCTGTGTTAAGACTGTTTTCCCGATGCCAGCCACTCCCTTTGTCATCACTGTTCTGATTGGTCCATCTCTTCCAGGTGAGGCTTTAAAGATGTCTTCTTGTCTGATGGTTGTTTCTGGTCTGACTGGTTTCCTGGATGCTATTTCAATCTGTCTCACCTCATGTTCATCATTGACCTCTGCAGTCCCTCCCTCTGTGATGTAGAGCTCTGTGTAGATCTGATTCAGGAGGGTTGGGTTTCCTGCTTTAGTGATCCCCTCAAACACACACTGGAACTTCTTCTGCAGGTTAGACTTGAGTTTATGTTGACACTCTGCAGGAGATCCTGAATGAACACAAGATCAATAATTGATTAATAGAGACAATATGACAATTTAAAGAATGCATATATGAACATATGTTCCTCCATGTCTTGAGACGTCAGTAAATGTCTCATTTATCCAGCAGGTTAAATCTTTATAGAAATCCTCTTACTGCTCTGCAGACGCTCAGCCAGCTCCTCCTGCTTCATTCTCCTCAGGAAGTGCAGTGTGATCTTCAGAAATGCTTCTCTGCTGCTCCTCCTCTGCTCCTCCTCCTCACCGTCCAACACCTCCTCATCCTCCCTCTGACTCTCTGAGCATTCTGGGTAATCTGGACTCAGAACCTTCTGCATCTTCTTCAGCTCGTTCTTCACAAAAGTGACGATGTTGTCCTCCAGCAGCTGGAACAGAATACTATATGAATGACACCATCAAGCTGAAATCATGAAGCAAACATCAGATCATGTTGGACAGACTGACAATCCGCTGGTCTACAAAGTGCAGCATGGAGGTGACTGTGAACACAACAGATGTAAAGTAGTTGTTGTACATGTACAGACCATAAATATGGAGTCCAGGTGTGTTTGATGCTGCTGGTCAGACTGAGCACTGGGAACCTTTGAGCTCTCCTGGTCCACTCTGTGGAGGAATCATGAACAATGAGCTCACATTATGTCCGTCCACACAGAGACAAACTCAAGCTAAAGGTCCATCAAGTGAATCAGACACCTCCCTGCAGTGGAAAAGCTTTACTGGTGCTGCTGGTGTGTTTTCATTGATTAGTGTTCATTGATTAGTGTTTTGCTCCATTAGTCAGTTTAGTCCCAGCAGCTCTCGCCAACCCTATAAATAGAGTTATAGATTAATAACGCATCCTCCTGTTCTGTGGTTAAATATGCTGTTCCACAGGGATCAGTACTTGGACCACTTTTGTTGTCTGTACAAAAAGTCACTTGGTCAAATCTTAAGAAAGTACAATATTAATGATAATATAAACAAATAACAGCCAGTGACCCTCCCAGCTCTTGATACTAGAAAAATGCTTCAGACCATTATTAGATGCTGTGGAGGGGGCGTGGTGCATCAGCTGCGGGAGAGAGGTGTGGAGAGGGCGCGGGAGAGCAGCGCCAGGTGAGAGTGATTGCCACACCGGTTCCCAGGTGGTTAATCACTCTCACCTCCCGATATAGTGGTGTGCTGGACAGAGGGAGGAGAGAGCATGAACGGGTGAAGCACGGCCACGGACACGGACAAAGACACACGGCAGACGGCAGCAAGAAGCCTGCGATCGGCTGCCGTGTGGGTGATTTATGTGTATTAAATAAAGCGTTTAAATTGTCAACAAGCTGTGGTCCGTCTACTCTGTGCTGAAAGAACCCACGAAGACAGAGAAGCTGTCACATTTTGGCACCCAATGTGGCTCAGCACAGAGGGAATGGCGGAGCCGCAGCAAGCGACGGCGCTGGCCCAGATGGTGGCGGAGGTCGCCGCGGTGAGGCGGGACGAGGCCGTGCTCACCAGGGAACAGCTCGCGGCGCTACAGGAGCAGAGGGAGAGGCAGACGCAGCTGCTGGAGGCGATGTTGGGCCGGGCGGGGACAACGTCGCCGGGTCCCTCGCTCTCCGGCATGACCCTGCACAGGATGACTGGGAGCGATGATGCCCAGTCATACCTGGAGGCGTTCGAGGCGACGGCATCGGCGTGCGGCTGGCCGGAGGCGGAGTGGGCCGTGCGGCTGCTCCCCCTGCTGTCGGGGGATGCCCAGACGGCGGCGCTCGGCCTGCCGGGGCCCTCCCGGGATCGGTACGTGGACATCAAGGGAGCCATCCTGGATCGGATGGGCTCCTCGGTGGAGGACCACCGCCGCCGGTTTCGGGGAGCCAGGCTGGGGCCCGCTGATCGGCCGTTCATCTTCGCCCGGCAGCTGAAGGACGCAGCGACGCGATGGCTGCGACCGGGGGACTCCGCTGGCGAGGAACGGCTGATGGGGCAGATCGTGGCGGAGCAGTTCTTGGAGGGGCTCCCTGCGGCGATGTCGGACTGGGTGCGCGGGCACCGCCCGGCGGACCTGGCCGCGGCCATCACCCTGGCGGAGGACCACCTAGTCATCGTCTCCAGAGCCCGGGCGCAGGAGGGTCAGCCATCCGCCCCCGCCTGCCCCGCGCCGGCGCCCCGGAGAAGACCTGCTCCCGTTCCCCAGCGACAAGCACCGGCTCGACCCACGCCCCCGTCCCGTACTAACATCCCTTCTCCTTCTCTTCCGCCACAGGGTCCTGCCGCTAGGGGCGCTGCTCCTAGCCCACGGAAGGTCCCTCGGGCGGCAGGACAGGAGTGCTGGAGGTGCAGGCGGCCCGGACACTTCCGCCGCGAGTGTCCAGTAAGGGAGGTCGGGCAGGTGATCCGGGTTGCCGGCCCTTCAGCGCCCTTCCCCGGTCCAGTAAAGACTAAAGGACGGGGACGGAGACGGAGAAGAGGCCGGCGTCGCAGCCTCACCAGGAAAACTGCGGAGGAAGGGACGCGCACCTGTCCCGAGCTTCCATGTTCCCCGCCTCTCGTTCCCCAGCTGTCAGCAGAGACGTGGACAGGGAGGAAGAGAGGAGTAGAGACGTGGAGAAAGGGAGGCGCTCGAGGAGCAGAGACCTGGAGGAAGGGATGCGCTCGAGGGCCAGAAGTGACTCTTCCTCTAACCTGTCTCCTTTGCCTCCTAGACTGGAAGCCAGGAGGGCGAGGAGCAGAGACCCTGTCCAGGAAAGGGAGAGGAGGCACGACTCCTCGTCCCCTTCACCCCCACTTGAAAAGGAGAGGGGGATGAGGGTGAAGCAGGCTCTCTGTGGGGAACCCCTTTCTCCGCACCCTTAACTTTTCTCGTCCTTTTTGTCTTGCAGACTGATGCGTCGGGCGGAGGCGCCCATTCCCCTCCGGTGACTCCACCGCAGGCCGGGGGAGCAGATGCCTGTGGACGACTTCCGCTCCCGCTCCCTTGGGGGAGGCGGGGGGGAGTAGGTTAGGCCGGACGGCTCCCCGGCCTAAATCGGGCGGTGGGGATATGTGGAGGGGGCGTGGTGCATCAGCTGCGGGAGAGAGGTGTGGAGAGGGCGCGGGAGAGCAGCGCCAGGTGAGAGTGATTGCCACACTGGTTCCCAGGTGGTTAATCACTCTCACCTCCCGATATAGTGGCGTGCTGGACAGAGGGAGGAGAGAGCATGAACGGGTGAAGCACGGCCACGGACACGGACAAAGACACACGGCAGACGGCAGCAAGAAGCCTGCGATCGGCTGCCGTGTGGGTGATTTATGTGTATTAAATAAAGCGTTTAAATTGTCAACAAGCTGTGGTCCGTCTACTCTGTGCTGAAAGAACCCACGAAGACAGAGAAGCTGTCACAGATGCGTTATAACTTTTTAAGTTTGAATGTCAATAAGACAGACGTTGCTTGTTTTCCAGACATAGAACAGTTTTCCAGAATATTTCCAATAATCTGGACGTCTGCACAGTTTCACAGAGCCATACAGTCAAGAATCTGGGAGTAGTTTTATTCCCTTCCTGACCTTTGAGCCACATATCAAGAATGTCACTAAAGCTGCCTTCTTACACTGATCCAACATAGTCAGGATCATACATGGACATTTGTCTGGTCTTCAACTGGTCCAAAATGCAGCAGCTAGAGTCCTCAGTCCTTACATCCAACAAGGTGGATCACATTTCTCCCATCCTGATGTCTTTGCATTGGTTACAATACAGGTCACATTTATTTCAAAATCCTCCTTCTGACCTACAAGAACTTTAAGACCTCTGCAGAGAAAATGTAATACTCTTTCCACAACAAAACAAATGCACATTAGGGCTGAGCTTTATGTTTGCAGCTCTGCACTAAAAACATTATTGTCCAGATTGTAACAACTATCAGAAATGACAGAGGACTCTGTGTCTCCTCTGAACCCTCCTGGCCAACTGTCTGTAGCTGAGCATCATCTGTACTGTTTCCTGTACTTCTTTAATCCTGTTACCTTCTGAGAGCAGGCGGTCTGTGGAGAACCCATCGAAACATTACAAGAAAAACAAAGAGCTGGACTGGAGTGAGTCTAACTGAAGACCAAACCATATTTAAATAAGTGAACCCTGTGGGGAGATATTTCTCATGCAACTAGGCATCACCTCAAAATTTAAGACCTACCATGAATAAAAATAAAACCTTTTAAGAGATTTTATGAAAAAACACTGAATTACCTGATTTTAATACTGAGAACAACTTGTATTGAGCTGCTGTGGTTCTGTCAAAAACATTAACTTGATACCAACAACTTACATTTTGTCTGATTTTCTTTGTTTAAATTGAATAATAACATCCTTTGACTCGTTGCTTTTAAAGGACAAACAGCTGGGTCCAGGTCCAGGTCCAGGTCTAGGTCTAGGTCTAGGTCTAGGTCTAGGTCTAGGTCCAGGTCCAGGTCCAGGTCCAGGCCCAGGTCTAGGTCTAGGTCCAGCAGAGTCTGGTCTTTGATGGATCCTGGTAGGAAAACAGCACTGATAAAGTCATTTGAGTTCACATATTCAGTCAAAATACCATTTTAAATTAAATATTGTGGTGCTGCAGAGATGTCCTGGTCTACACATCATATTCTACAGACTTAAGAAAACATCTTTGTTTGCTACAGATTCCTGCAAAATTCACACCATAATCATTTTAATATGTTTTCAATTAAAATGAGAATAATGATGCAAAAGTGATCATTTCCTCTTATATCACAAGATCACATCACAATTGCAATATCAGTGAAAATAATGAGATGAGATGTTGTTTGAAGCTGGTTCAGCCCTAGTGAACAGTGATGCACAGTTAGAGATCCTCATCTCACCTCTGAGCTTTGGTCTGGCTGTCATGTTCCCCACACAGAGAGCTTTTAGAGGGAGGGACTCCCTCCTCTCTGTCCTCACACTGATCCATGCTGCTGAAGTCACATCCACATCAGTCACACACACTTTCTACCTTCACCTGGAGAGGAAACACACATCATCCTCCTGTCAGATCCTAAATGTGATTGGCTGTTATGTTCCGTTATATATCAGTGTGAATGCAGCCAGACAGCAGTGTGAGGCAGAGAAAGCTGCCATCATCACTTCTACTATCAGTCCACTAGATGGCGCCACCAAGCAGTGACGTGAAGAGCAGCACACATGATGCACAGAGGAAGACTTACACTCACTGACACACTGAAACTAAAGTGTCTCCACTCTGCAGAAAACGATTCACACTGAACTGAAAACAAGTAAAAACAGCATCAGAAGCATCGATTTGTCCTCAAAGCTTCAGTGACATTAATATTCAGCTGCACATTATATCTAAAAGATGATGTTGTGGACAGTTTGGTGAACAAATACACTAATATAAAACATCATAAAAAGAGGAGACCAACATGTCAAATTAAATGATTAATTACTTTAGTTTTTATGATCCACATATCTGAACAAACTCCCAGAAAACTGGACGTCTGCTCACTTCTTTAAATCAACAGCTCAAAACTTTTCTGTTAAATTACATTCATATCTTTCACTGAACTGTCATTTTTATTCCATTTTCACATCTATATTCTATTTTATTTTACTCTTTCATCAGATCCTACATGTGTCTTTTTAGAGGCTATTTCTGTCCCCGGTGTTTGTTTTATATCTTGTCTCGTCTGCAGTAAATTTAAAAAAGGAGCCGGAGCGTAATTTGGACAGATATTGAACTAGTTTATCATACAGTGACACTATTTTCTGTCTCTGAGCCTCCCAGTGTTTTCAATGTGGTGAGTGAACAGTGGAGCTACTGATAATTACTAACTAATTAAAGACATCATCATTTAAGGACGGGTTCAGTCAGGTGTCCACATGAACAGTGACTGTAATCATTGCTCCTGTTCATACTGGCTGTTCAAAGATCTGCTTCAAATGTGCTTTCAGTGTCAGTGATGGAGGTTAAAATCATTTAAAGTAGATGTGAAGCTTCTCTGAGGCTTCATCAGTGTGAGTTAGTCATATCAAGTGGATATCTGACACATTTACAGTCTGTTTAGCATCAAATTCCCTCTTTGTGTTTCCCTGTTGAGCTGTGGTGGAAGTATAGGAACAAAAAGAGGGACTTTGGCTCTAAAAACACTGTAACGTTGAAACATATCTGCTGGATTTGAAGCTTCATATTAGCTTCACATAAACTTTAAATCCATGTTTGTGGGTTTAGTCTCCATCACTTCCATTGTAAGTGTGTTATGAAGGGATCTAATGGTCAGTATGAACAGGAGGATGATTACAGCAACAAACACATGATCACTGTTCATTTACTGACTGTTGGTTTAAGACTGTTGTGTCTATCTGACTCCACATCAGTCCTGTAGTCAAATATAAACAGGTGTATATTCACCTGGACACACAGTAAGTCAGAGCTGTTCTCCAGCAGCTGTCCGGCCGAGCGGAGCCGCGTTTAGTGTGTCACACAGCGGGGAGAGCAGCGGCTCATCTCTGCCTCCTCCACAGGCTGATTCAGGCAGGAAAACCTGCCGTCAGTCATCAGTAAGTGTTGGGACACAGTAATAAATAACAACACTGTGTTCAACTTACTGAGGATCAACTCACTTCAACTTTACTCCACACACAAACTCTGCAACAACATTGATGTTGGACTGAAATCCAGATATGACAACACACAGCTTTCAAACCAGAGTTTAAATGCTTCACAGAATACAATATCATACACTATAGCTTCAGGGGAGTGTGAGGTTAGCTTTCAGCTAGCTGTTAGTTTAGCATTAGCTAAAGTTTAGTTTAGCATTAGCTAAACTAAACATTGACATTTTATTTGGTGCTAATGTTGATGCAGAGTCTGTTCTCAGTTTCATGTAGTTCACTGTATATGAAACATTTATTGTGTCTACATCAGATGATGCTACGTGTGTGTTACGTGGACAGGACAACTGCATATTGTAAAGTTTTATTGATATTATTATAATATAATTATTAATATAATAATAATTATTATATTATTAAGTTTTATTGATCTGTTTTTATGATTGTACTTTGCAGCTTGACCACCTGAATCTTCCAATCTGTGATAATAAAGTGATAATAAATTCAGAGATGAGTCACATGTTTGTCTATACAGGCCTCCAGCTACATGAGGGACTGACCCTGAATGACTGAATGAGCGAGCGGCCATTTACATTCACTGTACGATTAATATGTTAAAAAATATACATTTTTTTTAGATTTAGGTTCCCAGTATGTGGTCAGTTTATGTCTATTGTTAAATTTCATCAGAGTCTAAAACCGTAAACTGAGACTTCTGTATCCTCGTAGAACCAGGCCTGCACCAACACTGTGTAACCATGGTAACCAGGGTCACTGATTATTGTGTTATCAAATAGCAGTGATATAAAAACATATTATTGGTCCATTAAAAATACTTTGACCTCAATAAACATGAATCATAATCCTTCATAAAACAACTTAAGTATCAAAGTCTAGTTTCTGTTTCAGGATCTGATATCAGGATCCTACTTTTATAGTTTTGTTATGAACCAATTTGATTTAAAGGCAGCGAGCTGTCATTTTGAGTATTTGTTGGATGAACTTGAGTCATGAACAAAGACATGAGAAACCAGAGATGAAATGAAGAGTCTTCTTCTGTTCTGGATGTCAACACACCAACAAACAAAGAGCAGCTTGTTTGTGATGAAGAGGAAACATTAGAGATCATAATGAGGAGAATTCAAACCAAACAAAGTTCCACTTACTCAACTTCTTCCCATGAACGTCGTCTCTCTGCGGCTCTCTGCTGTCTGGACCAGGTCTGTTTAGAAACACAACTTTATTCATCTGAGTGCTTCAGTCCTCTGAGTCTGCAGGCTGCTGTCACACTGAAACACTGAACCTGGACACCAATAAAGACATGAACCAGTCTGAACCTGCAGCTCAGAGCTCAAAGATCAGCTGCTGTAATATAACTGACGTTAATATAACAATATATGACCTCCCTTCCTGCTCCGCCTCCAACATGCTGTAAAAACCTCTGAACAAATGAACCTCGGTGTGTTTCCCATCTGCATCAAATAGGAGCTAACAGCTAATTCAGCAGATGTTTAATGGAGACAATTTGTCAAACTTAACAAATACCAGTTTAAACAACAGGATTCAAGTTGTAGCCCACAGTCAACTCACCGAATCCTGTTACATCCAGAAGCAACAGACAGAATTTTTACCTTTTTCTTGTTTTTCTGAACTGGAAAGTCAACAATTTTTCCAGCTCGTCCACATTTTCCAGGATGATGTGGAGCGAATTCAAAAGTTCAAACCTGGCATCCAACCTGACGAACTTATGAAATAAAAGCACTTTCCTTCCTGTCTGAGGTCACTTCATCATTGAGAAAAAAACAAAAGATGCCATTGTTCAACTTTATGGAGAAAAAAAAACCATCACAGAGCTATTAGTTGATCAATCAGCTGTTGAGAGCTTTAAGTTTCATCGTCAGTGCAAAAAGAGGAGAACAGTGTTGTGGATGATGGATGAACTAACGGCTCTCAGTCTAAAAACAAACCAAAAAACAACAAAACGAGAAGAGAAACACCTCAAGAAGCTGTCGTCATTTCTTTTAAAAGTGGACAAATCTGTCAAAGAACCAATCATTGACATTTTTCAGACTTATGTATTCATTCTGGTTGTGCTTACTGACTGAACTGGAACTCGAACTGATTTTGTGCGGTACACGGTGCTCAAACATTTGTCAAGTTACAACATCATCACTGACTCCGGGCATGCTTGATACCGAAATCGCCCAACTGTTAAACTCAGACACTGAAGATGCATTTGTGGAAGAGGAATGACCTGAAAAAGTGAGTGTATTGTTTTGTATTTTATGCGTTACATGTGTTGAGAGTTATTGCGACTGAGTTGAATAAAGTTTGACTTACCTGACTGTTTTGTTTCACTTAATGCGCTTTATAATCCAGTGCACCTTATGTATGAAAATAGAGCCATTCATTGATATTGTGCCTGATAATCTGGTGCGCAAGACCGGGAAGCCTGTAAAGATGTTGTATTTGCTGCAACTTTTTGTAATAAGCCTTTCAAAGAACAGTGTCAGCGGAGCGTTTTTACATCATCACAATGAAAGAAACAATTCATTGAATCCAGAAGATAAGCAACACATGGTGTCGAGATCAAGTCGAGTGAAGTTTCATGTAATAATTTGGGTCATTTATGTCCAGACTGTGCACAAATCATCATTCTCAGTGAAGCCTTTGCGTTGCTTTCTTTATCCAAACAGTCCAGAACATAAAGATATTCATCTGGCTGTCATATATGACAAATAAACACAGCAAACCATCACATTTGAGCTTCCTGGAACCAAAGAATGTTTGACATTTTTGCTTGAAAAAGGACTGAAAGGATTAATAACAGTTGCCAAGCGACCAATCAGTTACTGGATGAATGGCTACATCTGTCGCGGCTGTCCAGCTTCCACCTGATACATGAAGATGACAGTGATGCAGGTGAACCGGATCTGATTATTGACCTTAAAGCAAACTTTTAGTTTATAAATTATTTGAAGCAGCTGATCAGTTTGTTGGTAGATGGTGACTGTTGGCGTTTTTGTCTTTTAGATGTGAACTCACTTAACTGTGTCATTTCTGAAGTGTAGTAACTTCAATCTTCTTCTTTTAACCCTAAACCTATCTCCTGTATCCTCTTCTCTCACACCAACAACCTCCACCTCTCTAGTCTACAGATCACAGTGTCATCTGCAAACATCATAGTTCATGGAGATTCCTGTCTAACCTCGTCTGTCAGCCTGTCCATCACCATAGTGAACAAGAAGGGGCCCAGAGCAGATCCCTGATGCAGTCCCACCTCCACCTTGAACTCCTCTGTCACACCTACAGCTCACCTCACCACTGTCTTACAGCCGTCATACATGTCCTGCACCGCTCCAACATACTTCTCTGCCACTCCAGACCTCCTCATATAAAACCACAGTTCCTCTCTGGGCACTCTGTCATAAGCTTTTCACCCATCACACTATTGGCACCATCCCTATCCTTAATCACCCTGACCTGCTGTACATCCTTCCCATCTCTGTCTCTCTGCCTTGCCAACCTGTACAGATCAGTCTCTCCCTCCTTACTGTCCAACCTAGCATACAAGTCACTGTAAGTCTCTTGTTTAGCCTTTGCCACCTCTACTTTCACCTTACGCTGCATCTCTCTGTACTCCTTTCTGCTCTCTTCAGTCCTCTGTGTCCCACTTCTCCTTAGCGAACCTCTTTCTCCGTATACACTCCTGCACCTCCTCATTCCACCACTATAACCATGGTTATGTTTTAGTCATGTGACAGTAGTGTAGTTTGTTTATAGCTGGTGATCGCGTCATCATTTGTGAAGATTATCCTGCTAAACAAAATGTTAAAGTATAATGAACTTTTGTTATCTTATTTTCTATTTTTCTACAATAATTAAAATCCAATGGAAACATTTCCGCTGGCTTCTTGTAGCAGGAACCAGGGCGATGCTAACTTCCAGGTTGACCTCCAGAAACACGCCATACCTGCAGCTCTCTATAAAGACCCTCCAAACGTGTGGAAGCCAGTTCATGTTGGAGGAGTGTCAATAAAATGAATGCTGTTTTCCTGAATACTACAGTATCTAATAACTACTAACAAGTACTTGGGGCAAAACCGAATTAGTCTCGATGTAAAGTTGATAGTTTACAGAAAGGTCAAAGGTCAGAGGACCTCTGACTCTCAGGATGTCACAATACCATGTGATGTGATGTACATGGAAGAGTTGGACAATGCAACTCGGGCCCCTCCAAAGGGTCACCAGATAAATATGTGAGATGATTAATGGGAGAGGAAAGAAGAAGAAACAAAGTTCTGATACACAAATCTGTTTTCAGCTTTTCGACTTTTTCTCTAATCTTTGATTTGTGCTGAAATATTGGATCATTTGAACATTTATTGAAATGTGAGAAGTTTAGAGGTAAAAATCACTATTTGGTGGAGCTGTTAACAACTCATAGACATCTGAAATGTGACCCGACTACACACTGCTTTTAGTAAGACGTCAACAGACTAAAAGGTTGAAACCACTGGTTTCATCTTTAACAATGTGTTGGATTTTAAAAGCTTCTTATATTATCCATTGAGTCAAATCTGCATCTGAACAGTAACTAAAGCTGTCAGATAAATGTAGTGGAGTAGAAAGTACTAGATGTACCTCTGACATGTAGAAAGTACTAGATGTACCTCTGACATGTAGAAAGTACTAGATGTACCTCTGACATGTAGAAAGTACTAGATGTACCTCTGACATGTAGAAAGTACTAGATGTACCTCTGACATGTAGAAAGTACTAGATTTACTCTGATATGTAGAAAGTACTAGATGTACCTCTGACATGTAGAAAGTACTAGATGTACCTCTGACATGTAGAAAGTACTAGATTTACCTCTGACATGTAGAAAGTACTAGATGTACCTCTGACATGTAGAAAGTACTAGATGTACCTCTGACATGTAGAAAGTACTAGATTTACCTCTGACATGTAGAAAGTACTAGATGTACCTCTGACATGTAGAAAGTACTAGATTTACCTCTGACATGTAGAAAGTACTAGATTTACCTCTGACATGTAGTAGAGTGAAGTATGAAGTAGCATCACATAGAAATACCTCAGAATTGTGCAGTACTCGAGTAAATGATAAGTGTGAACTATATCAAGAATTTGCAGCATTATTTTTCTGTGTGTGAAGACAAAGTCAAAAACGAATAAATGCATCATTAAACATTCATTTTCTGTCAACTATCAATAAATATATTTAGAGATGCAAGCTGCTCTGCAAACATAGACCGAAGGCGTAAATATGGTAGAAAAATCACACACAGCAAATACAAACAGACACAAAAAGATATTTTTAGAGTCAGATTTATATAAATACTGAATATTGTACAAACACATGGTACCGCTGTCTCTTGAAAATGAAATCAGTATGACATCATGGCTCGTCAATGTCTAAACCCATCACTTGTGGCCCTTTTAAAACCCACACAGCGCCCTCTGGAGGCTGATCAGCACATTACAACAGCAGAGAACAAGACTGTCAGCAGCTCTCTACGTTTCCACAAAACAGCCACGACTGAAAGAACGATGTCTGCTGGCAGATTCAGAAGGCAGCTGAAAGTCTATTTTAAGGGTGTTTCAGTGATTCTTGAGGTGAATTTGGTGGTTTAAGGAGCCAAACGTCTGTGTTTTTTAAAAAGGGTAAAATTATCTACAATAAAAATAATAATACTGCATTTAATTTTTAACATGATACGCCCTCAGTGTTGTCTGTAGGTGTAAATTTATAAGTAAGTGACACTTTTATTTTGTAAAAATAAGTTAATTGTGACCAAGTTTCCACTTTAAATTAATTTTTATGACAAATATTTAAAACACTGGCCTGTGTCTCTGGGCTCAGTTTTTCTTACCAGTTGGACCTCAAATTAGTTCCCACATTTACATTTACAGATACAGATGATTAATTAAAATTTTGAGTGACGTCATTATTCCCTCAACATTACGCGTCCGAGATATTTCTACGCTGACAAAAACAAAAAAAAAAGTTGAAATGATAAGTTAGACATAATTCTCCTGAGTTTTGGTTTGTATTATTTTTTTATGATCTAATCACATCTGAAAGTGGATTGTGAAACAGTTCATTATTAAAACTAATACTTTTAAAATTTTGAACAAAAAATTAAAAAATACAAAGAATATTTTAAAAATACAGTCGCATCAGGTTTTCCAGTTTTTGTCATCGTCTCTTTTCTTCTCATAAAACTCTCGTTTGTTCCTCCAATTTATATTTATTTCAAATGAAACTGGGAAAAAAAGAGACATTTCTGACCTGTAACAGTGAAATAACTACAGATATTAACTAACAGATATTAGAAATACAAAGTCATGAGTAAACTTTAAATCAAAAATTATGTGATCGGAGTCACTTGAAATGAAAAGTATAAATGGGGCCGAAGTCAGAAACTTCTCAGTCAAAATATGTGCATTTTTAAAATATAATTTATGTTAAAAATACATTTCTGTTGTAAAATTAATCTCCACTAGTGTTTTATTTTGTGTTCATGCTCATTATTAAACCATCTCAGCATCATAACCTGATCCGGCTCAGTTCAGTTTGGTTCAGTTTGGCTCAGTTTAGGTCTCACTTTCTTCACTGAAACGCTGTCAGCAGGAAAAACAGAAAAACATCATGAGATATTTTTGATGTTTTAGTAGTCAGAGTTTTAAATTGTATCTTTCTCTCCGACATGGATACAAGTGAAATCAAACCGTCTCTGATGTCACACTGATGCATATTTGGCAGATGTTTGAGATATCAGGTGAAGCAGGCGTTGTTAGCATCGTCGTCTCGCGACATCTGCTCCTTTTGCACAAGCCCAGAATAAAAAATATAGACTTTAAGTTTGCATTCACACCACGTACCAAAATAATAATAACAATAATAATAATAATGATGATGACATAAAATGTCAACAGCTGATTTTGGCCATGCTCATCCGTTTTAGTTCAGTTCAGCCTGGTTTGGTTTGGCTCAGAAAGTTAGCTGAGTAACAGTCCATCTCCATCCGCTCTGCTGAGGTTTGAGGCGAGACTTCAGCTCAGTGACTATTAGAAGGTTTTAGTCATGTTGTTATTGGCTTGTAAAGCAGCAGTTTTATTGTTGATGTACCTGAAAAGAGGTAAATATAATTTGTTTCATCCTCAGGGATATTAAAATCAGCTGATTTTATCTCCGCTCGGTGCAGCTGCAGATCTGTCAGTGTTCTCCAGGAAAAAACAAGAAAGTTTCAGCTAAATAAATGTCCCTCCGCACCAACTAGAAACACGACCAGCGCTTCTAATAACTACTAAAGCCGAACGGACCCAGACTCCCGTCCTGCGTCCTCTAAGTCAGAAGACACCAGGGTGTCTGGTTGTGGTCACACTCCAGTTTGGTGTTGATGACGGTGCAGGGAGCACCGCCGATGCTCAGCTCCTGCCGGGACTCCACCAGGTAACGGAGGTTCGTCAGCCCGCCCTCCGGATCCACCTTAAACTGCTCCTGCAGGGAGGAGGAGACGGGTCTTAACGGTTAACAGTATTGAGCAGCGGTACTGGAGGTTTTGTCTCCGTTTAATCACGTCTGTGGTACCAATCTGATTTTCTGTCTGTCTGCTAACATAAAGAGTCAATTATTGATTTGCTGCTTTTCTGTTTCACATGTTTGTAAATCCCTTTTACATCATCTCAAACTTTGGGACTATTTTCTTCATCTAATAATGATTAAATGACTAAATGATTAATCAGTTGAAAAAATAATCTACTGGATGTTTAGTTCAAGTCTGCACTCGATGCTCAACCTTTATTCCCTTCATTTCATTTTTCAATCACTTCAGTGAATACTTCAACAATTTTAAACAAAAAATAAACTATAATTTCTGACAACATAAAACACGCTTCATGATTGAAGGAGCATATTATAAAAAATATAAAATTTAATACACATATTTTACTTAAACATATTACCCATTCGGTTCATATTGTTCAGTATTCTCACATCTGCTTAAATATAAAAACATACACGTGGTTGTAAAATATTTCCTCCTGTGATCCTCATCAGCTGATGAGACAAAACAACTTCTGCAAATTAAAAATTTAAAGATAATAAACAGTTTTTGACTCAACTAACAAGCTGCAAATACAACAACTAGCTTCATCGTCCTCGATGAAGCTAGTTGTTGGTGCTGTGCTGCTCTGCTCAGCTTGTGGGTGTGATCAGTTTTATAGATTTTGCACTCAACTTTTACATTAAAAGATTGGAAAGAATACGGTTTTATGTGAAATTTTATGAAATTTTTTATTTTTATTTTATGTGAGTCTGACTTGTGAATTTTAGGTAACATGTATTAACATTAACAGGGTATCGTCAGCTTTTCTAAAAGCTGCCAGATCTCTCTTCTACTTGTAAATAAAGAGGTGAAGATGATGAAGATGATGAAGACTGCACCTGTTTCTGCGCTGCGACTCTCTTCTGGTCCCTCTTCCTCCAGGCAGGGTCGTGGATGTGGAGGAAGGTTTTATATCCTGTAGTGATCCCGCTCGGTCTGAACAGCTGCAGACAGAAAACAAAGAATTTACAACCTTTTACTTATTTTAATATGGAAAACTTTCTAATTAGGAAACCTGGTCTAGTGGTCGAACTCTACGGTAGTGATACTCATTTATTTAGCTTTAAACCAACTATAATGTTTGGAAATGTCCATATACGGTAGGTATATATAAAATCAAATAGACCAATAGAACCACCTGACCTGAACTTTAGATTATTGACTAATGCTACTTAATCTGTACCATTTATTGATTATATTATATTTCCTGCACTTTGTTTGTTCTATAAAAGCTGATTTCAATAAAGAATTAAAACCCATCAGGACAGATACTGTGTCAAACTCTGAAATTACTTGATTCTAGTTGTGATGCTTCATTAATCTCTTTAATTTAAATTAAAAAGTGAATGAATTTGAGGTCAGATTTTCTCTGTTCTGAGACGTTTACCTGCAGTTCAGCTTTTTTCAGTCTTCTGTAGAACTCGTCGTCTTCTCTTCCCCAACCCCAGAACCGGTTTGACATCCCATTACACTGCAAAAACACACACTTCCTTCAGTCTTATATAAAACTCAGACATGAATCATGATCACTCAGCTGAGATTTAGCTGTGAGCTTTAAGAGGCGACCCACTCTGCAGCAGTACCATGTAATAATGCTTCTTGGTGAGCAGCAGGATTCCTCCCACGTAGGTCTTGTAGTGGTACAGCGGGTGCAGCTCGGGTGAGGCCACATGGAACGGGCCGTCCTCGGGGAAACCGTAATCCAGCGCTTCGTTCAGAGGCAGCAGGTCCACGTCGTGCATGGCCAGGTAGTCGGTGTCGTTGCCACTCTCCATGTAGCCGACGTTGATCAGAGACGCTCGGTTAAATCTGAAGCCACACAGAAGAACGTCACCGTACGTTTGGATTTCTGTGTTAAACCTGATTTATAACCAGATATTGACGCCTCAGATTCATTTTAGAATCAGTCTGAATTAATGTCGGATCGGTTGTGGTTCGATGTCAAGACGTCATGTGACTGAAATTTAATTTATTTAAATGTAAACTAAAAACAAATATTTGAATGACTGAAACAACTAACATTTTATTATCATCTGCCAATTATGTTTTTGATTAATCAATACACTGTTCTGTTTATAAAGTGTCAGAAAATATTGAAAAATGTGACTGATGACTAATGGACATTTTTGCTTGTTAAACAAAAATGAATTGTTGTGGATTTATTTTCTGATCAATTAATCTGTTTTGGCACTAGTGAAACATCAATGTGCTGATCCGATGTCTGTGCTCACCTGTAATGATCCACCTGGTTGATGACGATGATCTTGTGGCGGATCTTCTTCTTGTTGAGGAACGTGTGCATGAAAGGAACAAACTCCAGCAGCTCCTCAAAGCGTTCCCTGAATGGGACGATGATGGCAAGTTTGTGAGGACCCCAGGAGGGGTCGTCGGCAGCAGACACCCGACTGTCAGCCGGGCAGGGTGGCGGCGGCGCCCGGAAGTGTCTGTCGTCACCCATCGAGGCCGACATCTCGCCTGAACAGCTGAGCTGCAGCCAGAGCAGAGAGACGAGCACCAGCACCATGCAGAGGCCGAACAGCTTGTAGACCGTACATTTCCCTGACAGGAACCTGCCAACACACAGCAGGACGCTTCAGTGGAAAAAAAACACCAACAAGCTTCATCCAGATACGCCAAAGCACTGTCCAAACTAGAGCTGCAAGGACTAGTCGATCTACCGAATTAAACCAGCAACTATTATGATTGTCAAATAACTATAATTATAGTCACTTTTAGACTAAAATGTGTTTGCTGGTTGCAGCTTCTTAAATGTGATGATTGGAAGCTTAAAAAAAACAAAAAAAACCCAACTGATTGAAGGAAATGTTTACAAGTTCTCTTAAAACAGTCAGAAGCTCAAATGATCAGTGATCATGTTTCTGTAGATATGTTCATATGTTCATATGTTCATATGGACACCTGACTGATGGTTTCAAGCACCTTTAAAAACAGATGTTAGTGCAACATGACAACAGCAAACCAAACAGTGAGTCCAAAAAAAACAAAATTAAGACAAGAGCTGCAAAAACACAGCAGAGAGAAGATAAAACGTTGCAGCCCTGTTACCATCACTAGTGATGAAACATTAATTATTATGATGTGAATGTCAGTTTTGCAGATTTTGTCATAAATATTTTGACCAGATGACGATTGATTATTCTGTCAAATACTATGTTGATTAATCAATTAGTAAATGAAATTTCAGAAAATGGTGAAAAATGTTTTTATGTTTTTTCCAAAGTCCAAGATGACGTCTTTAAATGTTTTGTTTTCTCCACAAGCCAAAAAGTCACAGACGATTAAAGAAACCAGAAATATTCTCATTTAAGAAATCAAAGAATTTTAAATCTGAAAATTACTCAATATGATCAATCAATTAGCAAAATAGTCAGCAGTTAATTTTCTAAACATTGCAGCAATGTTGTCATAGAAATGATGAAGTCAAGCTGATGACTGGTGAAGTCAGAGGATTCATCCTCTGAGGAACATGAATGTCACAAATAAATTCACAGCAATAGAAAACTGCCTCACATGCATCAGGACAACAAGCAGTCGACATCACACGTCCCCAAACTGTGTCCCATCTGGAGCTGCAATTATTAATCAATAAGTCGTCATTTGATTTTGATCATCAAATCTATATTGATCATTTTTCTGGTTTCTTTTGTCCTCTTCGACAGTAAACTGACAACACGAGACATTTGACGACATCATCTGGGGTTTTGGTAAACAGTGATCGACATTTTCACAACTTTCTGTAAATAATCAATAGATTAATTGATACTGAAACTAATCAGGTTATTATGAAAGAATAGTGACCAAGATCCTTCTTGACATTTTACTGGTAAATACCAATAATATTAATCATTTTTAACAGGAAACAGTAAACAGAAAATGAATTTTCTATTCATAACTTCAATAAGAAGTAAAAGTGCGGCCTGTAAATCTGTCTAAGGACCTCAGGTTGTCCGTGGACCACAGTTTGGGAACCGCTGGTGTTCAATCAGTTTGTACTTACTTGTTCCTCCTTTCATGATGAGGAACTTTTGAGGTCTCATTTCTTAAAAAGCGAAGACAGTGTGTCACTTAAAAAACGTTTCTCTGCTATAACTGTTAATTAACAGGAGCAAAGTGAACATTAACAACACCTGAACCGACCTGAGAGTCCTGCTAGTAGTACAGGACGGAGTGTAATAAATATTAATATCATATTTAAAACACAAACGTACCTTTTCTCCTCTTTAAAGTAGAGGACAGGCTTCCTTCTCGATGAATACATCATCTTTGGACTCACAGCTGGATGATTTCTGTTATAAAGATGAAACTTGACTTCTTTAAGACAACATAAAAGCAGCAGGAGGAGAAAACAAACCGAGTTTAAACCCGGTTACATTCAGAGTTTTTCACTCCTCCATGCTAACTGTTAGCTAACTGTTAGCTATTCCCCGCGAAACCCCCCGTTATTCCGGTAATACAACAGTCAGCATTTGCTCATGAGGTTATAAAGTTATAAACCGGTTAGTTCTGGATTCACGTCACCGTACAGTTAACGGTTACTGTACACGTAGCACTGGGTAGCCCGCTGTAGCTTTAGCTTTAGCTTTAGCTTCGTGCTCAGCGTCACACACCGAGATGACGACTAAAAAAAACCCTCAACATTTAACAAAACAACAACCGACCGGTGTGATATTCACCGATAACGTAACGCTGCAACATATCAGAAAATAACAGAAGCCGATTGTAATACTGTCCGACTTGGATATGAGTCCGAGTGGGAACAACTCTAAAGGTTCCTAGCTCCTTCTTCTACTTCCGCCTCTTCTTCTTCTTCTATTCATATTATATATTGGTTATATTGGCGGTTAGAAAACGTTTGCGCCCCCTGTGGAGCAGCAGATGAGAATCTCTGCGTGTACATTCACCAAAGAAAAAACGTATTTAATAATTCTAATAATATTGTCTAATAATTATAAGAACATATTTCATAATTATGACTTACATCATCATAAACATTGGTGACCATATATTCAATGTTTGGTGGATTGATTATTTGTCCCCGTCTCGTTCATACTAAGTATATGCATGATGTATAACCTTAAATTACATGGATTTAATGTATGTATATAGATAATATTGATTTAATATGATATAAAATTTTACAGATTTTGTATTTTAAATACCTGGCAGTGAAAGAAAAACAAAAGAAAAATGACTATCAAATAAAACATGATGAAATACTACATATAGATTATATATATATATATATATATATTTTTTTTTAGTATTTTAAAAATCTGAAATATATATTCTTTACATTTAAAAAGACTTAATTTATTAGTATCGTGATTTAAATACGTACATTTACAATTACATTTTAACATCTGCGTGCAGTTAGGACAATATTACTATTTTATAATAACATATATAAAAAAATTTGTTTTGGTTATTTTGTAGTCTAATTTCTCTCAAAATTAATTGATTACAACATATTTCTCTTGTGGATGCAATATAGTTACAGACTGTTTATGAAGTGACTAAACAGAAAAATAAAATCAGTCAATTAAACCAAATGTGACAAAACTTTATTTCGAGTGCAATTTTAGACACATTTCACATGGACAGAATCTTTCTAAAAATAAATTCAAGCCCCTTTTTCCAGCCTAAACCTTAATAACAACCGATTTCCCAAAAATCAACCTGCAGCAGAAATATGTTTAACAAAACCACCAGAAACAAAATCTTGATAACTGAGAGAAAAACACAAAGGAAGAATAAACTTCTCGTCATCCTTCTCAAGAGCGTTTCTTCAAAAAACAAAACGAAAATCTGACTTTCAGGTGTTTTGCTCCTCAGATTGTGATTTGTTCCACAGGTTTCTCTTTACTGAACTCAGAGGATTTGAAACCATCTCACAAAACAAACTTCGACTTTACACAACATTTTGTGTCGTTCTTTGAGGTAACAACCATCCAGCCAGTTTCAGGAACTGGTGGTGATACAGCGCTGAAGAAGGGATTTATGGGCCTTTTTTTTTTTTTTATTGTGTTTTTCTTCACTAGATCCACTCAGTGCTGCTTTTTAGCTTTCTGACAAGTCAAAAGTTAATCATTTAATCACTGAGAAACAGTCCTTTCATACAAGAGATCTGCCACGCAAGTGAAAAGCATTTTCTTAGAAAAAAAATGACTTAAAAATGGGACAGAAATCTGTCGGAGGAGGCGTCTCTGGCGGTGTTACAGATGAAAAAAAAACACTGTCAACATCTGATAGGATTAAAGGATGATCAACACCAAAAGATTCTTTCTTCACCTCCACCGAGCCAACAAACAGAAACATACATTCAAACTGGACACAGTAACAAACACAAAACTGTATTTGGTGAGATTTCACTGAAAATAAAAGAACAGCTGAGAGCAACTCGTCACCATAACAAGACGTTTAACTTCACTTCAACAGGAAACTCCCTCTTCTCTTTATCTCTTTCTGGCTACAGAGTGGATCATACAATATGATTATCTTGGACTTTCTAGTTTTTTAATAAAGCTTCCAGAGAGAGTGACGGTAAATCCTGCTACAGATCTGATCAGGTGATGTTTCTTCTTTTATTGTTCGGTCGTAGGAGTCTCCAGTTCTTAAAGTATTTAAATCAGTGTTGATATTGAAGCCAAACGTCCAGTAATGGGACTAAATAAATCAAAAGCCGCACACAGATCAATTAAGAGCATCATGTGAGCATCCCTGTGAATCCTCAGAAAATTAACCATACGTGTCCACAAGACGCCACTAATCAGGAAATCAGGATGTAAAAGAACAAACCGCAACAGAAACTAACTAACTGCTTGTCACTGCTCTGTTTCTCTGCTGTTATTGTAATATGAACAATACAGTAACATCCTCCAGTGTAAGTTTTGTTTACACTGTTGCAGAATCTGAACTTGTAATTGAAGCTCATCCCGTTGATCAGGGAGGATGCGGCCCTGATCTGCCCCCTGCTGGATAAAGGTTTTAACACTACACGTAGACACAACGAGCGCAGATGAAATCACAGCCGCTCGTCTCAAAACTGAGAATATTATGAGCCAAGCTGTGTAAGATAGTTTTTAGTAAGTCTGCTGTTGTATTAAAGCTGCACTTGCTTTAAACTGTAAGCTGCTTATTGTTTCTTCATGTGTGAATCTGAATATCTCAAATGGCCAGTAACACGACTCATTACAGCGAATACAAGAAAGAAAAAAGGGGGAAAAAAATCAATTAAAAATAACTCATCGAGTACACAAACAGATCTGCCTGTTTTAGTTTCCTGTCACACTGAAGCAGAACTGGATTTTTTCTGGATCCAAATCTAAACAGTAAAACCTCTCTGTGTAATAAATAGATGTCAATGTCACATTTTCCCTGATAGTCTACTGCAAATGTGGGCGTTCTTTACAAACAGGCCTGTGAGAAAACACTGGGAACATTAACAATAATCTGAAGTTGTTGGGTTTTTTTTAATCATGCAGCTGGATTTCTGTGTGTCCCGTTTCCTCAGCAGTCTGTAGCTTCTCAGTACTGCATCAATCAGTAGAGACCAAACACACACTCACTCACACACACACTATCACACACACTTGCAGGTGAACAGTTACACCAGTTTCTTGGCCTCGAAGAAACTCTTGAGGTGTCTCATCTGCCAGATGCCGATGGCCACCAGGATGAGCGTCTGGACGATGGACCACCAGAGGACCCGCTGGTTGGTGCTCTCACTGGTCTGACGGAAACGCTCCTCACGGTACTGAGAGACGACACACAGCACATCACTAACACACACTTCTCAAAGCATGTTATTTATCTGACTTTATCTGTTCATCCTGAAAACAGCAATTAACCAAAAGATGCTGTGTTTGAGTTACAGCTGCAATAATTCGCTGTTTATATTGAGGAACCATCAGACTGACCCTCTGGTAGTTCTGCTCCTTCTGGATCTGGTCGACCTGCTCCACCAGCTGTCTCACTCTCAGCTGCAGCTCCGTCAGTTTGTCTTTAGCAGCAATCTCAGCGTAGTTGTTGGCGTGTTCTCCCACCTGGATGTCCAGGTGAACTCTCTGCAGCACAGCAGCAGGAGGCAAAACACAAGCTCATCAGTAGGTGACATAAATGCTGAACTAATAAATGTCTGTGCAGATCAGGATATAGGTGGTGATATCAAACCCTGAGTAACAGAGTAATACCACCTGAATGAACCACCAGAGTTAAAAACACACACTGAACGTGAACAGATTATCTCACTCAGATAATAGATGCAAACAAACACAGATTAGCTTCAAGGCTTTTCCAGTTGTTGCAGTGTGAGCAAACTGTTTGTGTTTATCACGACCTGCGTGACCTCTACGAACACACAGAGACATGAGAGAAACTGGAGCTCCTGCTAATGTTGGAAACCATGTTTTTACCTCTGTAGCAGCTCCAGGCTACATTAGCCACTACAAGCATAACACACCTGAGCCTATACAGTTGCATTGTGGGTAATGTAGACAGCAGGTTTTGACAAGGAAAGAGTTTTTTGAGTCTGACTCATGATGTTACATGAGTGCAGAGCTACAACTAACGATTTTTTCATTATTGATTAATCTGTTAATTATTTGCTTCATTGGTAAATTAGTTGTTTATTCCATAAAATGTCAGAAAATTGTGAACAAACGTTGATCCCGGTTTCTTAAAGCACATCAAACACTTCTTCAAATGTCTTGCTTTGTCTACAACTCAAAGATATTCAATTTACTATCATGGGAAACCAGAACTTAGCTTTTTTTTCTTAAAAATAACTCAACAATTCATCGATTATTAAAATAGTTGGCTATTAATTTAATAGTTGACTTAATTAATAGTGGACTGAGTAATTGGTGCAGCTCATCTGTGGAGGACTTTTAAGCGTCTCCTCACCAGCATGCCTCCGGCGAACAGGGAGAACTTGGAGGAGTTGGAGTGCAGGCAGATCTGATGTTCTCCAGGCGTGTGCGACGTGAAGGTAAACCTTCCCTCTGAGCCGTACTGCCGGGACAGAATCACCTGCAGGAAACACACACCACAAACTAACCTGTTACAGCCAGCACAAAATTATTAACTGATGATAATAATAATAAGTACACAACACTAAGTAAACCGATAATAAACTTAACAACTCATTTAATTCATTCGTCAACAGCATTAAGTCCTTAAGGACAAACCTTGTCATCAGGATCTTTAACTTCCACAAACATCCCCAGACCCTGAGTGGCCGGCATATACTCTTCTCTCTGCTTATCATACAGCTGAGTCCGATAGTTACCTGCAGAGAGACAGACAGGTGTGTCCTGGTTATAACGTTACATTTCTATGTGGGAATAGAGAATTAAAAACATATATTGCAATCAGATGTATACATAAAAAGTCTCTGATGACTTCTTCATAAGTCTTAAGATATTTTCATTTTTAATATGAAGCTTCAAATCCAGCAGATATGTTTCAACGTTACAGTGTTTTTAGAGCCAAAGTCCCTCTTTTTGTTCCTATACTTCCACCACAGCTCAACAGGGAAACACAAAGAGGGAATTTGATGCTAAACAGACTGTAAATGTGTCAGATATCCACTTGATATGACTAACTCACACTGATGAAGCCTCAGAGAAGCTTCACATCTACTTTAAATGACTGTGTGGACACACTGTGGATTTTAACCTCCATCACTGACACTGAAAGCACATTTGAAGCAGATCTTTGAACAGCCAGTATGAACAGGAGCAATGATTACAGTCACTGTTCATATGGACACCTGACTGATGCTTTAACACACTGGAAACATGTGAACTGGTCCTTTAAGGTCACTCACTGCTCACTATGATTTCAATGCAAATATTTTTTTTAATATCAGACTTTGCGTTTTATCATAATTTATATAAATGAAGTGCCGAATCTTTTTGTAATAACCAATAATCAATATTTACATTTTAACACTACTAAATATGATTTAAGCACAAACGCAGAAACGTAAGATCTTTAACTTTAGCTCGTTTAGCCGATTAGCTCACTAGCTAAAGTTGGTGAGCTAGCGGTTAGCATTAGCCGGTGACTTCCTCTCACCGATAATCATCGTCTCGTCCGGGATTTCCTCTATGAAACATTTCTTCTCCGTCTCTCCGATGTGAAAGTACAAAGAAGAGACAAAACTGCAGAAAACGTTCAGGAGTAAAACCGACAACACACACGACACCATCTTCCTGCCGGGAGAGAACTCGACTGAGTCTGCGCGCACCCAGCAGTGCCACGTAAACTATCGGACTACTCTGGCCAATCAGCGCGCCGCAGGAGCATGTTGGGTATTGTAGTTCTTATTGTGATTTCTTCTACTTTTTTTTATTATTTGCTATTCTCTTCATTTTAATAAAATAGTTTCAACGGTTTAAAATACAAAAAAAAAAAAAAAAAGACTGACAAACAAAAAATTGTGGTAAGGTCTAAAAATCCAAAAATCATAATAGCAAAAAAGACCCCTTTTTACCCTTTTAATGATCCATATATAAGCCTAATTCTAAATTTCCTGAATAAATAAAGTTGTTTTCAACATGGTAATTGAAGCATCATCTGAGGAACGAGGAGTTGCGTGCAGCTTCACAGCAGTCACAGCAGTCTACTCTATTCTCTGTGTGCAGGATCTGTTTTACTTTTTAATTAATTTGCCTTCCTCCAGTGCTGCCACTAATTGAAACAGACCTATCTGGTGTTCAGAGTGAATGTATTCATCTTGCAAATGAGAATAAATGATCTGTGTAGTTATGAAGATGTGAACCGAGATAGTCTACTTTGGGAAGTATGAGTTTTGATAATGTGTTATAATTAGTGACAGTGAATAACTGTGTTTACTGTGTTTACTTGTTATTTGGAGGGTTTTGGGATGGAGGAGGCTGGAGCATCAGTGGGTATCTGCTTAATCCTGTTGTTGTTCTGTTCTGTTTGTTCCAGTGGATACAGCTAGCGGACCCCATAATTTAATACTATACACTGTTTTTTAATTTTATAGGGGCCACCGTGACTTCATTGTATCTTGGAGGGCAGTAAGTGAGCAGATCATACTGACAAATCAAGACAATTATATCAATAGATCAAAGGTTCAAAGGTTGAGAATATTCCAGCAGTTTATATGACATGACATACAGTAAATCATAATTTCATCTGTTTTGTATTGCGGTAACAAAGTGTACTGAGGCTAATACTCCATTTAATAACTTCGGTCCAGGTCAGATATTTGCAGCATGATACGACCAATAAAAAATGTATTGGTCACCCTCAAATATGCAATATCCACAGTGGGAAATTAGAGGCATGAGACTGGCCATTGAGTTAACTTATGATGCGATGAAAGACTGGAAAAAAGGCTCCACCAAATGAATAAAACATAACTTGTCTCTTCCTGTCTCCAGGGTGACTCTGAACTGTAGGAATAGAGGGTGAGCAAGACTGAGCAAAAAAGGTCAACAAATGTCCAGCAGGTGTCCTCATACACTCATGACAGTGTTTCTGCCTCGAAAATAACACCAACAACAGATGACACACTGCAGACAGCTCACATTAAACTCAACTGTGCATATTGGATGATTAGAGGAAGGTTATGGATGGACTCGTCATGTAAAATATGAATCTAGTATCTCTGCTAGAAACTGACCTGGTTTGTGTGTGTGACCTCTCAACAGGAAGGCCTTAGTGAAACCATAATACTCAACTAGGGAGTCTATCTATCATGATAACAGCACTCTGAAATGAAGACGGCCACAATGGCAAAGTAGAGATGAACACATTAAGAATGAATATTACACTACACACACAACTACACACACTACTACACACAACTACACACAACTACACACTACTACACAACTACACACTACTACACACAACTACACACACAACTACACACAACTACACAAAACTACACACTACTACACACACAACTACACACAACTACACACACTACTACACACTACTACACACAACTACACACTACTACACACAACTACACACACTACTACACACAACTACACAAAACTACACACTACTACACACACAACTACACACAGCTACACACACAACTACACACAACTACACACTACTACACACAACTACACACACTACTACACACAACTACACAAAACTACACACTACTACACACACAACTACACACAACTACACACACAACTACACACTACTACACACAACTACACACTACTACACACAACTACACACACAACTACACACCACTACACAAAACTACACACTACTACACACACAACTACACACAACTACACACACTACTACACACTACTACACACACAACTACACACAACTACACACTACTACACACAACTACACACAACTACACACACACTGATACACACAACTACACACTACTACACACTACTACACACAACTACACACACACTGATACACACAACTACACACAACTACACACTACTACACACTACTACACACACACTGATACACACAACTACACAAAACTACACACAACTACACACAACTACACACTACTACACACTACTACACACACAACTACACACAACTACACACTACTACACACTACTACACACAACTACACACAACTACACACTACTACACACACATACACACAACTACACACTACTACACACAACTACACACACCTACACACAACTACACACTACTACACACACAACTACACACTACTACACACTACTACACACAACTACACACACTTCTACACAACTACACACTACTACACACACAACTACACACTACTACACACAACTACACACTACTACACACAAATACACACAACTACACACAACTACACAAAACTACACACTACTACACACAACTACACACACAACTACACACTACTACACACAACTACACACAACTACACACTACTACACACAAATACACACAACTACACACAACTACACAAAACTACACACTACTACACACAACTACACACACAACTACACACTACTACACACAACTACACACAACTACACACTACTACACACAAATACACACAACTACACACAACTACACAAAACTACACACTACTACACACAACTACACACACAACTACACACTACTACACACAACTACACAAAACTACACACACCTACACACTACTACACACTACTGTACTGCAATCAGTGAAAGCATCTAGTGGTTATGTCTCTCCCTCTATATCCATACACACACACACACACACACACACACACACACACATACACACATACATACGAAATAAAAAGGTATGAATACAAATATTATTTTTTAGATGTATTTAGTTATATTTACTTAACATTAATGAATTAATACATATTTGTAGTATTATTAATACTGATAGCTGTAGTGTGACATTGAAGCTGTAGGGGTCAGCATGGCGGGAAACACCGCTGCCGTTTAATCCAAAGGCGAAGAAGAAGCACTTCCTGCAAGCTGTTTCCATAGAAACAAGACATGGCGCCTGGTAAGACAGTTCTTTGTGCCACATCAATCTGTTGGTATATAACATTTATTGGTAACATTTATTGTACATATTTCATATGTACATATCATATTTATTATAGTTTTTAACGCTGTGTTTCTTAGGAAACTGTGTAACGTAACTTTAAACCGCGGTGAGGTCGAGAAGTAACGTTATTGTTGCAGTATTATTGTACACTGATAATATTAGTTAGTTAGCAGCGGTGGAAAGTAACTAAGTACATTTCTGATACTACTTTATACTTCACTCTACTACATGTCAGAGGTAAATCTAGTACTTTCTACATGTTAGAGGTACATCTAGTACTTTCTACATGTCAGAGGTAAATCTAGTACTTTCTACATGTCAGAGGTAAATCTAGTACTTTCTACATGTCAGAGGTACATCTAGTACTTTCTACATGTCAGAGGTACATCTAGTACTTTCTACATGTCAGAGGTACATCTAGTACTTTCTACATGTCAGAGGTAAATCTAGTACTTTCTACTCCACTACGTTTATCTGACAGCTTTAGTTACTGTTCAGATGCAGATTCGACTCAATGGATAATATAAGAAGCTTTTAAAATCCAACACATTGTTAAAGATGAAACCAGTGGTTTCAACCTTTTAGTCTTTTGACGTCTTACTAAAAGCAGTGTGTAGTCGGGTCACATTTCAGATGTCTATGAGTTGTTAACAGCTCCACCAAATACTGATTTTTACCTCTAAACTTCTCACATGGTTTCATTTCAATAAATGTTCAAATGATCCAATATTTCAGCAGAAATCAAAGATTAGAGAAAAAGTCCAAAAGCTGAAAACAGATTTGTGTATCAGAACTTTGTTTCTTCTTCTTCTACTGTAATATTTTAACCACATCAAACTCTAATACTTAAAACAGCTTCTAAGACCTGGAAACAATATTTGCAACAATATTTTGGACATTTCAGACAAAAACTAGTCCCATTTCAGAATATTAATATAACACTGATTTGTCAACAAGCTCTATTATATCATTTCTGTCTATTTATCAGTTTGCTCCTAACTATATTTTTGGTTTCTCTGTAGGAAGCCAACCGATCGTATCCTTCACAGGAAACTGATGCAGCCGGTCTGTCTGTGTCTGTTTGACTTGTTCTGTCTGTATCTGTTTGATTTGTTCTGTCTGTATCTGTTTGATTTGTTCTGTCTGTGTCTGTTTGTTTTGTTCTGTCTGTGTCTGTTTGATTTGTTCTGTCTGTGTCTGTTTGATTTGTTCTGTCTGTATCTGTTTGATTTGTTCTGTCTGTATCTGTTTGATTTGTTCTGTTTGTGCCTGTTTGATTTGTTCTGTCTGTGCCTGTTTGATTTGTTCTGTCTGTATCTGTTTGATTTGTTCTGTCTGTATCTGTTTGATTTGTTCTGTCTGTGTCTGTTTGATTTGTTCTGTCTGTGTCTGTTTGATTTGTTCTGTCTGTGTCTGTTTGATTTGTTCTGTCTGTGTCTGTTTGATTTGTTCTGTCTGTCTGTTTGATTTGTTCTGTCTGTCTGTGTCTGTTTGACTTGTTCTGTCTGTGTCTGTTTGACTTGTTCTGTCTGTCTGTGTCTGTTTGATTTGTTCTGTCTGTATCTGTTTGATTTGTACTGTCTGTATCTGTTTGATTTGTTCTGTCTGTGTCTGTTTGATTTGTTCTGTCTGTGTCTGTTTGATTTGTTCTGTCTGTCTGTTTGATTTGTTCTGTCTGTCTGTGTCTGTTTGACTTGTTCTGTCTGTGTCTGTTTGACTTGTTCTGTCTGTGTCTGTTTGATTTGTTCTGTCTGTGTCTGTTTGATTTGTTCTGTCTGTGTCTGTTTGATTTGTTCTGTCTGTATGTGTTTGTTTTGTTATGTCTGTGTCCGTGTCTGTTTGACTTGTTATGTCTGTGTCTGTGTCTGTGTCTGTTTGATTTGTTCTGTCTGTGTCTGTTTGATTTGTTCTGACTGTGTCTGTTTGATTGGTTCTGTCTGTGTCTGTTTGACTTGTTATGTCTGTATCTGTTTGATTTGTTCTGTCTGTATCTGTTTGATTTGTTCTGTCTGTGTCTGTTGTCCTTGACTGTGTCCTCCTCAGCTGTCCTCCACTCCTCTGCAGGTCCTCTTGTACCTGAACAGCTGGTACTTTGCTGCTTTCTACCTGGCGGAGATCCTGATGTTCATCTATAAAGGTGTGTAATGTTCATGACACACGGCTGACATTAATATTCTAGTGGGTCAGATTTTATCAGTAAAATCAGATCAGATTTTTATCTCTCGGCAAGTTGAACTGAATTTCCCTAAAAAGTCTAAATTTTACAAATGATAATGATGATAATAAAGTGCATACAGCAGATAGCCGAACATTATCTGAACTGTGAAGATAAAAGGAGGTCAAAGGTCAAAGTGTCCAAGCAATAAAGATGGAACATTTCGTTTCGTTTCGTTTCGTCTTCTTCCGCTTATCCGTAGTCGGGTCGCGGGGGCAGCCACTTCTGCCAGAGCCAGCTTCTGCAACCGGGGGTCGGACCGCCAGGGTCCCCGCCTCCGACTGCCGCCCATCTCTTTTCGCACCGTTCCCCCCCGAGATCCCTCCCATGGGTGGTGGGCCCATGGGAAGAAGATGGAACATTTTCTTTTTAAATTGTTACTTAGTTTTCCTGATCATATTAATCATTTTAATATTTACCATTACACCTACGTGGTTGTATTTTGTTTGCAGGTATTTTACTGCCGTACCCGTCAGATAATCTGGTTCTGGACGTGGTGCTGCTGGTGCTCTTCCTCTGCCTCGAGACCCTCAGGATCTTTTACGGTGAGACATTTACACACATTCATTGATTAGTAGTTTGACAGACATTAATCATCAACTATCCTGAGTAGCAGGTAGTTTTCCCAGTAAAACAAATCTCTGCTTCCGGTTTGTCCAGTTTGAGGATTTGTATCTTATCACTGGGTGTCAGAATGTTAGTTGCACTATTAGTTGACATTTTAAAGATTAAACAATTTAGCAAAATGATCAAATGTGAAATTGAAAATTTTCTCTGTTTTCTGTCATTTTTTCGGCTGAAATAATTAACAAAAAACTAATGAATGAATAAAGAAAAGGATTATGAGTTGCTCTAGTCTCACCGGATCCTGTGTGCTGACTGTGTGTCGTGTCCCGGTCCAGGCTGGAAGGGAAACCTGTGCGAGCGCCCTCTGGCGTCGGGAGCGTCACTCTTCATCCTGCTGCCCTGTGCAGCGCTGGCTGTTTACTACCTGCTGCTGCAGACCTTCGTCCTGCGGCTGGAGTTCCTCCTCAGCGCCGTGCTCCTCTGCTTCTACGGCCTCGAGTTCCTGCTCGGCCTCCTCGCTGTGTCTGCTTTCTCCAGGTGATTGAACCCTGCAGGCTGTGCATCTTCTGCATCTGGAAATATTCATGTTCTTAGTTTTTGCACCTTTATGTTTTTTCTTCTTGCAGGTCCAAAGTGTACTGAAGAGGATGGACGTGTGACTTCACCTGAAACAGCAGCGGTGGAATCATGTAGAAAAATGTACAAATGTTTCTTCACACCTTGACACCTTGTAAATATTAAATATTGTTTATTTTCTTAAAAGTGAAATGTAAATGTACTGTTTTATACAAACTGTTTCATTTCTATAAATACATTTTGGTTCACTACAGATTAATATGACGGGAAACACTTTGTGAATTAGACAGAATTTTCTTTTAATAGATCAACACTGGGTATACAAATCCTACATCAAGATCACAATACTTATGTACTGTTACTGCAGTACTTTAACTACATCAAGATCACAATACTTATGTACTGATACTGCAGTACTTTAACTACATCAAGATCACTATACTTATGTGCTGTTACTGCAGTACTTATGTACTGTTACTGCAGTACTTATGTACTGTTACTGTAGTAGGAGTTTTCATGTTGTACTTTTATTCGTAATGGAGTTTTTTTTTACATAGATGTATTGGTACTTTGACTGAAGTACTTCTTCTACCTCTAAAAGCATTTGAAAACTTCATCAGTGAGTGAAAACACAACCAAATACACAAACACGCTGCAAATACACATCTGCATCTTGAAAACACAGATTTGTGTTTTCTGCATTTGTTTTGTGGGTTCAAAGTTCAAAACGTAAAGATTTTCATCTCACTATCATATGATAAAGAAAAACAGCAAATCCTTTATTTGTACTCCTGAACCAGAGAACATTTGACATTTTTGCTAGAAAAAGTGAAAGAACTGAGAACTGGTGGAGTCATGTCTGTAGAGCCCAGAGTCCAGTATCACACACACACGTCCTGAACACACACACGTCTGAACACACACACGTCCTGAACACACACACGTCTGAACACACACACGTCTGAACACACACACACGTCCTGAACACACACGTCTGAACACACACACACGTCTGAACACACACACGTCCTGAACACACACACACGTCCTGAACACACACACGTCCTGAACACACACACGTCTGAACACACACACGTCCTGAACACACACACACGTCCTGAACACACACACGTCTGAACACACACACGTCTGAACACACACACGTCTGAACACACACACACGTCTGAACACACACACATCTGAACACACACACGTCCTGAACACACACACGTCTGAACACACACACGTCTGAACACACACACACGTCTGAACACACACACATCTGAACACACACACGTCCTGAACACACACATGTCTGAACACACACACACGTCTGAACACACACACACGTCTGAACACACACACGTCTGAACACACACACATCTGAACACACACACGTCCTGAACACACACACGTCTGAACACACACACACACGTCCTGAACACACACATGTCTGAACACACACTTGTCTGAACACACACACGTCTGAACACACACACACGTCTGAACACACACACACGTCCTGAACACACACGTCTGAACACACACACACGTCCTGAACACACACACGTCTGAACACACACACACGTCCTGAACACACACACGTCTGAACACACACACACATCCTGAACACACACACGTCTGAACACACACACGTCCTGAACACACACACACGTCCTGAACACACACACGTCCTGAACACACACACGTCTGAACACACACACGTCTGAACACACACACGTCCTGAACACACACACACGTCCTGAACACACACACGTCCTGAACACACACACACGTCCTGAACACACACACGTCTGAACACACACACGTCTGAACACACACACGTCTGAACACACACACGTCTGAACATCTCACTCTGACAATAAACATAAAGTCTGTTGTGGATTTTTTTTAATCTTGTGAAAAGTGCACAAAACACAAACATCCTTCTGCACATTTTGTTTTTGCATATGTTCAATATACATAAAGTTGCAGAGCTTTATCAACTTTTGGAAGGAAACTTTTCTTCTTTAAGCCGTCTCTAATCTCAGATGACTAATTTAACAGTAAGCGAACAGGCAGAATGTGACTGCCGGCGTTGAAAAGAGGATAAAGAAAGTTGAATTCTGCCTCAGCCATCAGCCCCGCTCCTCCTGACCTGCACATGTTTGTGCTCGCAGGGCATTTGTTCTGCTTGTCAAAGTCGCCAAGACCCAATTGGGTGAAGCTCGTATTAAAGAGATCAGTGTATTTGCATGTCTCCACGATGGCTGCCTCGCTTTCTCTTTGTGAATATAAAGTAGACAGAACTTAAAGCTGAGAGGTTTCATTACCGAGTCTATCGGAGACACGCAGTTCCTGCCACACAAATTAAATTGTGCCACTTTGTTGAACACTGACCTCTGCTCATAACTGTAGATTCATCTGCACGGCCGTCAGCCTGCAGGGAAACTTTCAACAGAAACACACAAAAGACTCAACATGATAAGATATTTTCTGAAAAGCTTGATTTCAAACGCATGTCGTTTTAGAAATATGTCAGGTGACAATTTAACCAGCACAGAGAAATATAAGGATGATTCATATAGATAGATATACTTTATTAATCCCAAAAAAAATATGATGAAACCTCAGTAAGTCACTCCTTAAAAAACTTTTCTCAGTGAAATAATAGAATATCCTGTGAACAGTATCACAAAGTACTCGGATCATTTACTTAATTAGCATCAATATAACAATGTAAAATACTGCAGTAAAAGTAGCGGTTTGGTGACTCATTGAAGATGATGATGATGATGATGTCACTTCCTGTGTTCTGGTGGTTTCTAACAGGTGGTTTCTAACAGCATATAGTAGCATGAGAACAAATATGAGAACAGCAGCAGATTGTTTCTGTTAAATGTTACGCACACTTTGAGAAAGATCAGAAGGATGTTCAGTAATTTAGTGGTTAAAGGGAGAGATGAAGGAGAAGATATGAATATTATTTATATTAAAAGTCTTACAGGAGCAGGTAAACTTTATGGATACATGAAGGTAAGACGTAAAAAATAGGATTACAAAAGCCATGTCAGTAAAGTTATGGATTAAACATTTCAGAAAGTAAGACTCCTTTTTAATGCATATTTCTGGCATGATAACATTATTATGTATTGATTAGCGTCGTCCTTTAATGTATAAATGTTATATGTTGCAGATGTAAGTCAGTGTCTGTAAATCCTTTCTGTCTTTTTTCATTCTTATATCTAAACATTATGTAAAACTTCACTGAATGACGGATAATTAATTCCTTTATTCATTTATCAATATTTCCTTAAAAAATCTATAATATATTTATTAATGGTATATGTGTATGAACACGCACACACACACACACACACACACACACAATACAATTAAATGAAGTTGTGCTTTCCTGAGTTCAGGGTCAATAACTAGATTTAACTTATTTACATTTAATTAAATGTATTTATGTATGTATTTATTATTTATACTTTATTTATTAGTTATATTAAACATGGACACTTCCCTATTTTTGTTTGTTTTCTTAGTAATAAAATAATAATGTGTTATTAAAAACACTTCAATCAACCTGAACGAACAAATAAAAGCAAAATAGTCTGAGTGCAACACATTATAATAATAATAATAATAATAATAATTATTATTATTATTATTATTACTACTAATAATAATAATAATTGTTGTTATTATTAGTTTATTTTTGTACCTTCAGCCCAACATATTATATTATATACACTCTTACTGCTCTTTGGTGTCTACTGACAATATTTTTATTTTTATTTATTTATTTGGTTTTGGAGAAAAAACCCTGCAGCAACTTGGCAGAAACATTGTAATAAAATAATAATGCACGTAATCTGTATCACACATTTTATTTATAGTGAAAGTCAACAATATTAATGACATAAAACACACAACATAAAGAAAATATTAATGTGAGTTAAGAAGAAACAGGATTGTTTTTCAGAGACGAGTCGACTGTCACATGATTGAAATACGTCAGCAGCTGATATTTGTCCTTCAAACTGAGGGCTCATTATTAATATTATTAATATTCATAATATATGATTCCTCATTAGTATTCAGTCACATTACTCTATACTATTTATACTTTTTTTTAATACTATCTATTACTCTACACTTTTCTATTAGTCGATTAATTAAGTCTTTAAAATATAGAGCCAAAGATAACATATAAAAATATTCAGTTATAATAGAACAATATAACAGAGAAGAGATTTAAAAAGAAATAAAAATCAATTTATTAAAATAGTTGCTGACTGAGCATATTTTATACATACATGTATATGTTCAATAAAAGAGACACACAAACAGGTTTGAGTAAAATCACTTCACATGTAAACAGACTGTACTACTGATTTATTATTGATTTATTATTATTGCTGATTTATTATTGATTTATTATTATTACTGATTCATTATTGATTTATTATTATTACTGATTTATTATTGATTTATTATTATTACTGATTTATTTCATACATTACATTTTATCTGTTGTATTTGTGTTTATGAACACAGTGAAACTTTTCATAAAGATGCTTTACATTTATATTTTATTTTATATCTATTTATTCTTTCACTAAAGTTGTGTACATGTTTATATGCACCTGTGTTATTTTTATATTATTGTTTATGTTAAATTAACAAAATAAAAGTTCGACTTATATATATACTAATAGAGTATTAACACTGTGGTATTGGTACTTATATTATATATATTTCTTCCACCACCGACAGTATGTCATGTCGGAACATCAGGAACATTTTTGTTGTTGTTTTATTAATGTTTCTGTTTTAGTGGCCTTTCATTGGTGCATCAGGATCACATCACGTCCAGCTGAGTCAGACGTTTAATCGTCTGTTTGTTGCAGTTGTGTTGATCCACCAGTAGATGACAGAAAAGGATTATTTTATCAGCGTATGTCTACCAGAGAGGAAAAGACACATGACAACAAATGTCACACAAACACACAAATATCACACAAACACACAGCAGCTTTCAGGCATTTTCTGTTTGCTACCAAACAGTGATAAAGAGACACCGTCACACAATACAAAGTCAGTGGAGAGTGAGAAAGTGTGTGCAGGATTTAACTGTCCTGACTGTATAAGACAGACAACCTTCAACATTATAAACCAGCCTGCTCTCAGCTAAAGGGCAAATGAATAACATGCAAAGTTTAGGTCATAAATTCAGTCATCAAAAGCAATTTATAGTGACATTTGAGTGACAGGGACGTGACATATATAATATGTAAATCTTTTCTTTGGGAGGAGTCGGGTCTAGAAAAGCTGTTTACTGAGTCACATTTTAACCCAAACCAACAGCACTAAATGACACGTGAAAAGACGTTATTTATCCTCATCATCATTGCATCACATCAATGAGTGACATGTTGTTTCATTATGAAGAGTTCGGTCGTGTTAGTTTGTTTAGAAACGACTAATGACAGGAACAGGAAGGACAGGAAGTGACATCAGCTCACTATAGGAAGACTTTAGGGAAGTGTTGCTTCGTTGAAAGTCGCTTATCGGCGATCAAAAGTACAGAAAAGAAGAAACTATTGTTCCAAAGTGGGTTCAGTGATTTTCTTTTTACTGTATCGTTCTATTGTTTTCTTGTACAGTATAAATATAAATGTTTTATTGTTGAGTAAATATAACCAACAATAACAATGCTGACAATAAACTGTCAATATAAAGCAGGAGATAAATGACATGACATGTAATATGATCAGATGATATATATGCAAAAAAAAAAGTAAACATTCAGTCA